>JAIPRK010001296.1:0-77559 GCA_025469195.1 Chaitophorus viminalis | reverse complement strand
TTTTGTCACATTTTATACAAATTTGAGCTTTACGAGCTTATAAAAAAAATTTGAGTGAAACGATCACCGTTATTTTCTATTGAAGATAAGGTAAGCTTATTATAAACCTTGTATTAAATTTTCGATAGTTTTTGGCTAGCCAATTAAATTTTATAGGTGTTTAAAAAAAAAATTTTTACAAAAATCGAAAATTTAAATTGTCTATAAATAAGTCAAAATATGTTAAAATACTTTGAACACTTAACCATGTATAGAGAACACTAATATAAAGGGTTGGTGAAAATTTCAAGTTGCTGCGGTTTTTCGTTTTTGAGTTGGAGCATTTAAAAAAAAAAGATATGATTTCTCAGTCTAGAATTTTAAATATTTTATTATATTTTACATGTAATTTTATATCAATATTCGCTGTTCAAACGCTTATAAAAAATTATTCTGCCTATAGATTTTGATGATTTTTGAACGACAATAATAACTATTTGTGTGGAATATTTTATTATATTTTCAAGTATTTTGTAAAAGTCAATTTTTTTTTTATCACCAATTATAAAAAAAAAAAAAAATGTAAAGAATTCGAATATTTTAAATGCCTATAAGTGGCTTAAAAATCAATATAATATTTTGAAAAAAATTTGACATCAAGGAAATGCCTATCTTAAAAACTGGTGAAAATATTAAGTTTTTGCGAATTGTACTTTTTGAATTATAAGAAATATTTAAAATCTTTTGACCATAAATCGCTATTTTATGCAATTTCGTAAAAATTTAAATTTCAAACGGTCATAAAATATTTTCCTTTTGATCCAGTAGAAATTTTTTATATATTTTTGAAGATTAGCTTATGGACAATTTAGTGTTAAAATTTTGAACCTTAAGTATAAACAGAAACAATTTTATGAATTTTTAACTACAAAATAACTTGCAAATTATCGCGATTTCAACATATTTTATACAAATTTGAACTTTATGGGCTTATAAAACAAATTGTTTTTAACGATCACCGATATTTTCTAGTGAAGATAAGTTAAGCTTATTATAAACCTTGTATTAAATTTTCGAGAGTTTTTGGCCAGCCAATTAAATTTTATAGGTGTTTAAAAAAAAAATTTACAAAAATCGAAAATTTAAATTGTCTATTAATAAGTCAAAATATGTCAAAATACTTTGAAAACTTAACCACGTATAGAGAACACCAATATAAAGATTTGGTGAAAATTTTAAGTTGTTGTGGTTTTTCGTTTTTGAGTTAGAGCATTTTAAAAAATGTAGTTTGTAAAAACGTGATTTTGCGTAAAATTTCCTGTTTTTTCGTAATTTTTTTATCGTTTTTTTCGATTTTTTAAAAAAGTATTGAAAAAGTTGGATTTTTGACTCGTCCAAGTACCATCTACATTCGCTTTCCTATCAGAAAATTTGTTGTTTAAGAAAATCGAAGCATTTTTACTACCAAAAATCTTGTCCTCAGACACAAAAAAAAAAAAATAGAAATTTTTTATATATTTTTGAAGATTAGCTTATGGACAAATTAGTGTTAAAATTTTGAACCTTAAGTATAAGCAGAAAAAATTTTATGAATTTTTATCTACAAAATAATTTGCAAATTATAGTGATTTCAACATATTTTATACAAATTTGAACTTTATGAGCTTATAAAAATAATTTTAGTGAAACGATCACCGTTATTTTCTATTGAAGATAAGGTAAGCTTATTATAAACCTTGTATTAAATTCATTGAATACATTCAATGCACATGCAATCAAAATCACTAAACGTGTGCTCATCAAACATTTATTTTTTATTATTATTACAAAATTAAAATTAAAAAAAAATTGACCTTCTCATAAGATCTTTTACTTACATCAGTATCTCATATTATCGAATCTTTAAATAATATTAAATAATCCGTCGTTGGGCGCACGAGGTAAA
Organism: Chaitophorus viminalis; assembly: GCA_025469195.1. Lineage (NCBI taxonomy): Eukaryota > Metazoa > Arthropoda > Insecta > Hemiptera > Aphididae > Chaitophorus > Chaitophorus viminalis. The sequence continues at coordinate 75,635 of JAIPRK010001296.1, read as the reverse complement.
CAATTACCACAAACGTATTAAAAGTATAGTATATTAATATATTATTAATAAAAACTAATGATATCCCAACAAACACACTCCGTCAAAGCCGTGTAAAAAAATGCTAAGTGAAATAAAACAATGATAAATGCTATAAAATGTGTGATATAAGGTGGAATCTTACTAATTATTTCAAAATTAATAAAAATTGATTATTTATATAAATCTATTATATGAATTATTTTAACTAAAATTAATCCAAATTTAGTTTACTTGGCTGGATATAAATTTTTTTATCTGGTTATTTATTTAGTAAATTTGGATCAATTTTAGTTAAAATAATTCATATAATAGATTAATATAAATAATCAATTTTTATTAAATTTGGAATAATTACTTAGATTCCACCTTATATCATACATTTTATTGCATTTATCTTTTAAGATTTTTCTCACTTAGCGTTTTTTTTTTTTTTTATACATGGAAGTCGACGAATTTTTTTTTTTGTTGTGATTATTATATACGTACTCATGGCGTTGGAACAAGACTGCACCATCCATGGGGCCCTGGTGCACCTATTCACGGTTCCATACTCGTTTTGTCGTCCGGCGAACCGCGGGCACTACTCGTACGCACGGCGACGGTCGGATTTCTGAGATCCTGTTACCGAACGGCCCGGCGTGTGACCTAGTGGGTCTGAAAGCATCTGAATTTCGGTACATTTCAGCTCATTGTCGTGGCTAATTTAACACGGTCCCAGCTGTGCACCTGCGGATGAGCGTACGTGATGAACCTACGGCGGCGGCGGTGGCCGTGAGCTGCGTATTAAAACGACTACAGTCGATTCATGCGTGGGACCGCGGAATTGACACGGTACTCGATTGATTTGGTTATGATAATTTTTGACAATATTCACATGCAATAGCGATGAACGAAAAACCTTTTAAAAATAACATAATATTGCGCATGGTTTGTTTGTACCCAAATTAATGTTATACCGTATGGGGGCGTACATGATAACACTAATAGCCGTAGTGATGACGCTGAACTCTACGACTGAAAGCAACTAATATTATTACATAATAATTTGTAAATATTAATTTCACCGAAGTATTCGGTAAAATCATATATATTATATTTATATTATATTATTTATATATCATCAGGGCTATGAATTAAATGCACTAAAAAATCTTAAAAAATACATTTAAAATATCAAAAAAATGCAATAAAATATGCACTTAAAATGCAAAAAAAAAGGAATATAAAATGCCAAAAATTATATTATAAAATTCATATCTATTATTTATATTAATATTATACATTAGTACAAAAAAGTGTTTATTTAATGAAAAAAATAATAAAAATATTTATTGAATTTGAATTTACATTTGCATTAAGTTAATGCTATTCAAATATAAATTTGACATACTATACAGCCTGTGTAAAATAAAAAAATTTGTTTTCAAATAAATCAATTCATGGCATTTGATTAAAAACACTAAAAAAGCAAAATATGACCAAAAAATGCAAAAAAAAATTACCTAAAAATCTAAAAACGTCAAAAAATATGCAAAATAAAAGTTTCATAGATGGATTCGTAGTTACATAATTCAAATTATGTACTTACAAAGCTATGTTTTACAATCACCAAATAAAATGCACTTTCCTATAAATTCACAGCGATTTAAACCCAAAATTATTGTGAATGTTCAACTCACTTTGGGCTTAAATCGCTCTGGAACTGTGGAAACAATACCTTTTTAAGTCCTATCACCCGAAATAACGGTTAAAGTTTTTTAATAATAATTTGTATTGTTTTGTGTAAACTAAATATTTTTAATATTAATATTTGTAAATCACGGTTTGAGACTTTTTCACTGATTTATACTAAACTCGCAAGAAACGCATATAACGCAATTTTGATATAGCAATACGACTATTTTCTTGATCTGTCTCTCTCTGATTGGCAATGATCTGAGCAATGCAATCTGTAAAAACTTTGGTTCTTGTATACCGCTGGGTAATAAAGAACCAGCCAAATGATAGACTTGACCTTGAACTTTAAATGTTGGCATGAAATTTTCATGTCTAATTTCTGTTGCACCAAACGATGTCATTTGGAAAGCCGAATTATAAACACGTATCATGTCAAAAAAATGTTTTGAATTTTCATGAGAAAAATTTAAGGGACTTTTTATTGGTTGAGGTGGATCAGCAATGTCTTCCAAAACAACTTTTCCTCCTGAACAGCAAAAACCTGTAGACTCTTTGGACCATTTCAATGCACGACAATGATTACATTTTAAATTCATATTCCCTATGATAACGTAAAAATCATTTTTATATCTATTAATTTATCATAAGTAAATGTCGACATTTCACGGCGACGCCATGGAACACGTTGTGGTTCAACTAAATTTTCGTCAATAGGAATATCGTGGATATTGTTAATAATATTAACTATATAAATACTACTATTATTAAATGCAAAGTTGTTATTAATATTGTTTCCATTAATACTACCAACACTATTGGTGTATTTATATTATCAATCATTATTATCGCTGTTAATATTGCAGTTATCTAGCGAGCCATTGTAATTTTGACTTTATCTGAGTAACCGTTGACGTTTTATTATATTCGATAAACGACCTAAATTAATTTTCCTTTTCATTATGATAAATTTTAATAATTAAAAGAAACGAATAAAAATTTAAAAATTATAGAAATTAAATTAAATTAAATTTTTCACCCTCTAAGTCTACGTAACAGGTCATTATTTATGATAATTGATAACTCCTTTGTATTTAGAGTTAGAGAATCGATCAAATGCCATAAACCTTCTCCGCAATGAGTTCTTCAATTAAAAAAAAAAAAAAAAAATCATAACGATCGGTTCAGTAGTTTCCGAGAACATATCACTTAAAGGTTTTTTTCATTTTCACATTTATATATTAGAAGATATTCGGTCCGAATATATATAGCTAATAGTGGCTTGCACCTATTATATTACCATGATACCAATACGAACGACGTTTATTCAATACGAAAAAGGTAGGTACCTACTACCTATACGTGATGTTTATAATAATGTATTATTCGATTCCCCACTACTTGTTTGCACCACCTAACAAAAGATACGCTGCGGGCAGAAACGGAGTAGGATTGAAAAATCGTCTTTGTACCCTCACCCAAAATTCATGCTGTTACTGGTACGATACGAAAATGTAAACCGTCGTACACTGGAACACTCGCCATTCGTCATCACGTCCAGCCCGAACAAGAACGTCGTCATTTTACATAGTTTTTTTTCTCCCAATATTTCAAGTAAGTACGAAGAATAACGTGAGTACAGTTTAAAATTGATTTTTATAACCTTTAACTCAATCGTTTTTTGAGATATAGTTTCGACTATTATTTTTACCCTGTAATAGTACTTAATCTATCAATAAAAACTCATGGTTTAATATTTATTAAAAAAATTGTGTAATATTTAACTTAATAACACACTTAAAAGTTTTCGATTTTAAACCTTAAATGGTAAAACTGACAAAATGTGTTATTCTAATTATGTATTCGCAAACATCCGTGCATTTGTAGTCCGTAAACAATTAGGAATTGTAGTTTTATCTATTATAGATATTTGTTATAATGTTTCAATGTGTGTTAACTTACCTGAAGTCGTGAATTCTAGATATTTTGTAAAACTAACCGTAAATCATACATAATAGGTACCTATTATGTATGATAAAAATATTAAATCCGATTTTATTAAAAATATTCAATACGCGATCAAACGAATTCGAGAACTATGCGATAGCCAACCAAATATTCACCACACCTAAAACCCCGGCTTGACAGTATGTTGTAGCCTTGTAGGTGTGGTAAATGTTAGGCTGCCTATCGTGTAATATTGCTGACTTGGTCTTCGTTTTGTCTCACATTGTAAAAAATATTATGTACATAAATTCATTTAGTGTTGTTTTTTTCATAGTAATTTGTTATTCGTATAAAAATTAATAACTTAATAATACCTAATTTACTTAATAAATCATTTTTTGTCGGGTTAATATGGTTTGGTTTTTTCTACTTCATAATTTATCCATAACTCACTGGACGTGTGTATTAGTTAAATAATGTATTTATTGTACATATTTAAGGTGGATAATGTGTAGTTTATACGGTTCTAATGGATAAGGTTCCATTAGCTATTTTCGTTTTTGTATATATAATCTATAAACCTTTTTACTTCAAAATATACAATTACCAATCAATGAATAACATTTGGTATGAGTACAACATAATTACTCTCCTTTGTCATTAATTTGAAATTAATAGTTAAAATAGTTAGAAAATGATTTAGAATACATACCTATCTAATGATTTTTTTTGTAGCAGAACCACTACCTACCTATTGAAAAAATGGGAATCGTAAGAATGTAAGTGATCAATATTTAAAGTCATTATTAATAAAGTAGATTGTACAAATATTAATTCTTAGAACTATAAAAGTAATGAAATATTGTATTTGAAAATGAATTTCTTGTGCATTTCATGAGTAGGTAAAAATTACTCTTTATCTAGAAGGCATCATAGATTACATCTCGATTTATAAATGGGCAATAGTAGTTTTTAATATTTGCATCACGAACTGTGATAAGTGTCATATTAAAATAATGGAAAAGTAAAGTGTTTTTTTTTTTTACTTTACTAGCAATTAAATATAGTTAAATAAGCCCGGATTAGGTTTTAAGTTCCGGGTTAAAGCAGATTATTTCGTTCACAATAGATGTTTATTTATTGTAGCAATTCCATTAAACAATACAACTACAAACAATTACAATACAAATATAATTCAATCATGGCTTATTTTTTCTCATTGTTATTGATTATATTATTAATTAACTGAGAAGAAACATGAAAATTGTCTTCTCTATAATAGTCTCATTTAATGAAAAAAATTTTGTTAAATTTTCTTAATATAACATGTCAACAGCATTAAATAATTATAGGTTAAAAATTGCGATTAAGTAGGATGATTTTAGTTTTCGTATTTATATATTATTTGATTATTATTTGTTTCAGGATTCTTTTAATATTATTATGCGTTCATTTTGAGGGCAATGATTGCATACCAACCGAAACAGAATATCCAAGGGACAATGATGGCATTACAACTGAAACAGAACATTCAGACTCGTGGCTTATTGGTAAAACAAAATTGATTCCTATTGTTTTTACTAGGCACTCACTACTTGACTACTTGAATTAATCAAAAAAAAAAAAAAAATATATATATATATAATAATAAAAATTATTTACAGCTTAAGCTAGATCTAAAATAAATTGAAATATAATGCAATAGAGTATGCAATTTCGTAAAAATTTAAATTTCAAATGGTCATAAATTTTTTTCCTTTAAGTCCGGTAGAAATTGTTTTATAGCTTTTTGAAGAGTAACTTATGGATAACTTAGAGTTAAAATTTTGAACCTTAAGTATAAACAGAATAAATGTTATGAATTTTTAACTACAAAATAACTTGCAAATCATCGCAAGTGATGATTGTTTAAGTATATTTTTGCAAATGTCTGTTTATATTTCCTAAATGTTTTCATTGTAAACTCAATATAAATCAACAATTACCTTATGGATCAATTTTATGTCTTAGATTGGCAAACAGAGGTCCGATTGTGCGGATCAGATTTCAACCATTTAATGGAAAATATATGTGGCGAAAAATTTACCAATGAAGCCGAATCAGGTGAGTCAGTATACTTTTAATATTTTTAATATTTTTAATAATAGAGTATAGCTACCTACTATAAATGTAAGTAAAAATATAAATTGAATATTATGAATAGTTATTTTTTATGATGGTATCCAGAAAATGATGTGTATCATTATTTGAGATTAAAAATATTGAGCTCGTGTTATAGGAAATTTGTTCAACATTATGATGGTAAATAGTAGAAGATTGTATTTATTAAATATTTCTATTATAAAATATTTAGTAAATAAAGTATTTAGAAATCCCTTTTAATACAATCATGGATAAGTACGTTTGATAAGTAAAACTTACCGCATTCATATTTTAGTGGGTACAATTGTAGAACGGTTTTTACATTTTAAATATAACTTAAAACTGCAGTGTTCTATAATTTTTGTTTATTGTTTTAGATTACTATGAAAGGATAGCCAGAACTCAAATTGTAGCGCATAACTGCTGTGGGTCATTTTGTAGATTGAAGGAGATCAAATCATTGTGTAAAGATCCTAGGTAACCAATATAATTATTTTTAAATAACTATCTTGAAAATTAGAAATATGAATAATTAAATGTCACTTGGTTAAATCCTGATGTATAATATAAAATGTAATATAGTAAAATGTAAATTACATTTATAGTATATAGTCTAACTCTAGATCAACGATACTCAACCTTTTTATTTGTGACCTAAATAAAAGTCATTGAATTGATAAAAAAAATATAAATATAAAATAAGTATAACAAAACAATCAGAGTGTGTCATACGCAATTGCGATAAGGATGATTGTTTTTGGTATTTTCACTATTTATAATAATTTTAATGTATTTTATCTTGTTCGCTAGACTGGCAGTTTTTTATAATAAATTTTCAATTGTTAAATGATACAATATTATATAGGTATATGTATTTTTAGTTTATTTTTTAATTTCCGTTCCGTTCATTTCGACTTGTGGCCTACGTAATATTTTAAAATATTTTATGTAGCTCAAATAATGAAAAGGTTGAGTATGGCTGGTACGAGATATGTACGATGTACCTAATATTTATGAATATAGCCTGAGACTGTTTTATTAACATTTCCAGACATCAAATTAAATACATAATAATTAATTATATTTTTTATTTCGTAAGTAATTTTAATTTTGGAGCTCTTTATACAAATACAACACTGTCTGATGTCCAATCAAACATAAATATAAGATACTTAAAACAAATTATTTTTGAAGTTTGTCAATTAATGAAAACTGAACTGAAGCATTTGCTGCATACCTACTTTAAGTTTTTAATTATGTTATAAGGTTATAACATACAAATTAAGCAATCTAATTGATTTTATTCTTCTAATTAGAATAGAAAATTGTTAAAGTTTCTAATTAAAAACGGCGATGTAAATTTTCAGTATCAATGGTAATTTTTTGAAAATTCCAAAAGACAATCCAACAACTGAGCCCATATCTTCTGGAGCTTTAACTGAAACGAATATTCCATTGATGGTTGAAAAGGAAATTGTACATAGTAAGTCACCAAAATAAATTTGCAAATTATTTTTCCCTCTCAACCATATCAACAGTGTGATTTAATGCCAGTAAATCTTTATAAATTGAAGGCTTAAATAATTATAGGTAATTTGTCTTAATGGTATTACATATTTATACTTTTTATTCACTTTGATTAATATAATTGAATACAAACATAACAGGAATAAAATTCTACATTGTACTTACTACTTACCCATTACTATAAAATTAACATTTTTTTTAAATTATCTTTAGCATGGCATTGTTCAATAAATTTTGTGGCATAGGTACTCAATTGAGTGTACTATTTTGTAATTACAATTTATATTAAAAAGATATTTAATTCATCGAAAAAAAAAACATGACATGCACTTCATATTTTCTATATTGGACATAATTAACTAATTAAACTCTATCATAAAGCATAATATGGTTAATGATTTAACATAATTTTTTAATTATTTGTTGTCAAAATTTTTTTTTTCAGGTGCACTGGATAAAATGTTACAAATTATTTTGCGCTAAACATGGAATGGAAATATTCATTTAATATGCTGACATTATTTTATCCTTATCAATAATATAAATTTTTAATTAAGGAATCTTCAATTTTTAATATTTATTATACCTAATTATTTATTAATTTTTTAAACTGTCATAGAATGAAAATTTTCATTTAATTTAATGAAATTATTTTATATATATTAAGAATTAAGTTAGAATTAAGTAGAATTAAGTTTAAATTAATAAACATTCATTTTTTATTATTTATTATACCTAATTATTTATTCCTTATTTAATGTCATGGAATGAACATTTTCATTTAATTTGCTGAAATTATTTTATATATATTTGTAATATTGAGTTTAAATTAATAAACCTTTATTTTTTAATATTTATCTCGCCTATTCGTTCATTATTTAATCTATTATACAGTTCAATAAACAAAACAGTAGATAAACCTTTAGAATATAATGAATTGAATTGAAGTTACTTTGTTTTGACTATTATTGTAATTTTCTAGTTTGGTATTGGATAACAACCTAACATTTAACAATTAGATACTCAGAGGAAATTAGAAACGATGAATATTAAGTAGATATAAATCACCCGAATATAAAATTAAGTATGTACGTAAAATTTAATGAGTAACCTCATAATATGGTGTACTTAGATAATGACATTCATCTTAGAAAATAATGTTAGCTTATGTTATGATTATATACACACAGTGGAGCAACAATAAATTTTTGGACCCCAATGACAAAGTAAATGTGGAACCCTATAATTACTTAAGTATTTTTGGTTAATTTTATTTTTATGCTGACACAATTTTTATTAATTATCAGGGAAATAATACTGTGTATATGAATTATGGTTACATTTTAATAATAATTAAAAATACCAAAATTACAAGTTATTGAGAAAGAATTTTTATTATATTTATATTGCGGATACATGTATTACACTGTGATATTATTTAGGACGTAGGTGATAATTATTATTTGGTATTTCATCGGTATCACAATTAGCGGTGTTCAACATTTTAAATACTCAGTTTTGATTTAATTCTTTAGCATTAAAATTACTACTCCAAGTTACGCCTATGATAGAACCTCGATGCTAGGCATCGCTATCCACCCCGGTTGTTGCGTTACTGTATACACAGCACACGTAGCATAATACCAATCACCATCTTTACAGACTCTTCTGAAAAGTAAAAATACAATAACTATGATTTTTGTCTTAGGAGTTATAATGTCTATCACAAATTGTGGAATATAACATTATTATAATTAAATTTAATTACATAATACTAATTTTAAATTACCATCTTGTTTTAATTCCACATGATTGGATTCAAATTCAAATTCCACATAGATTCATATAAAATGTCATACAACTAAAATACAATACTTGACTGGATCTGTTTGTACATGCATAAATAATATATAGTAAATGTATACCAGTTCCAGTCAACCAGTTCAATTTTTGGAGTCTGAAACTTATAATTAACAAGTAACTATTACTCTCAGTCATCATTATTCAAGTGACAATATTTTCTTTGTTATGGTAATTTAGTACAAAATTATTTATCTATCATTCATGCAAGAGTAGTGTTAAACAAGTATGACTTATATTGGGATTATGGCAATAATTATTTTTATATCAAATATTAGATATATTAATCATTTTTAATTGCTTTAAATTTTTAATTCCTGTAACAATACAGGTTAAAACAATGTTCTGAACTGGTATACAATTATCAAAAATATTAATAATTATATTTATTCTATTTCTAAGCCTAAGGAAAAATTTCCGATTTTTCTAGGTTTACAGTAGACTAATTTTAATAGATCTAATCATTTTCAAAACAAATATTCATATAAACTATTCCCCTTGTATAACCAGTATTACCACTATCGATCAGGGCTTTGCACCGGAATCATTTTTTCGGGTTTCGGGCGTTGAAAGGAAATTTGGGTTATTGAATTTGGGTGTTATGGATTAATACACTTTTCTGGTTATGGTTAAATGTAAATTTATTCAGGTTAATTAAAGTTAATTCTGGTGCTAAAAACCATGTTCTATATTAATTAATGGGAGATTTTCAATGCAAATTTGATATAGTAATTGAATTTTGTTTTTAAAGAAAATATAATGAAGAAAAATTTAAAAATCATATTAAAATATTAAATTAATACTTAATATTTACTCAGTCTTTTTTCTACAGAAAAAAGCTTATTACATATTTTGACTTAACATATTTTTATTATATTTATTTTTGATTAAGATGGTTAGACAATACAATTTAATATTAATAATCTTGACTATCATTGAATATTGTAAAATAAAATAAAAGTTAAAACAACAATCTAGTATCTAGGTCTTTTTAAATTTTTATTTATCTATTTAATAAATACTTAACACTTTTAAGTTTTAAATTTTAAGAATACATTGGTACATTGGTAAATTAATAATTACTTAGCAATTTTAAGTTAGAAGTTTTTAATAAAAAAAAATATAATAATAATAAATTTGAAATTAATGAAAAATTAAATTATTAAAATTTAAAACAGCAAAACATTAAAAACTAAAATATGATTATTATTTAATTGTATCAAATATTTTATTGCATCAAAAAATCATAATTTATTCTAGCATGTCACTTATCACTGACATGCGCAAATCCGATGAAACAAACTTTAACCTCGAGAAACAATGTTTAGCGGACACCTATGTAGTATATAGTTATTTCTATTTTATTATTTTCTAATATTTAATAAATAATAATTATGTATCATAAAATGGGGTGGATAGAAACAAATGCAAAAGTAAAAACTAAAATTTTTTACTTTCATGTCCACCTTATGTATTATCAATATATTAAAAATTAAAATGTATTTTCTCGGTATTATGAATTGTCAACTGGTAGGTACAAAATTAAAAATTACATACAATAAAAATTAAAATTATTATATATTATATTTTCCTTCTATGGTTATAGGCGTACAAACACTAAAAACCTACAGATACATAATTCTTAATTATTTTACATTTTTAAATTTTTAATTTGAGATCAAATAATATTGACAAATTAATATTTATTTATCTATTGTTTTCTTTTTTAAAAAAATACTAAAAAGTAAAAATTATTATTTATTTGAAATTTGAATTTCCTAAATAAACTTGAATTATTTCTTCAATATATAATTTAATTAAATAGTATATTTCAATAGTTCATTAGTGATTGTTACATTCTAGCTACTATCTTCTTATCGTCTTAGTTGCTTTAGTTGCAAAAAATACATACAAATTAATATGACACATAATGTTTAAAATTCGGTTTTGGGTTAATCCAAAATATTTCATAAAGATTTCGGGTTTATTCGGGTGTTGATTTCTTTAATCGGTTTTGTACATATGGGTTTTGGGTTAATTCAGGTTTCGGGTTACGTTCGGGTGCAAAGCCCTGCTATCGACTAAAATACTTTTCAAAAAAATTGTAAAATACTATAAAATATATTTAACTTAAATAAACCAAAAATATTATAGTAGAACTTATACAAAAATTAAAAAAAGGCAATTCGAGATTGTAAAAAGTTTTATTTTGAGCCAATTACCAATATATTATTGTAACCAAAAAAAAAAAAAAGATATAAAACAACTGTTGAGTAAAATTTATAACATAACAAATATTGAAACAATTAAAATTTAACAAAAGAAAAACTAACATTTTAATAAAAATAATGATTAAATATTAAAAATTACAATGAACATAAAAGTAACAATTCGAGGTATGAACAATTTTGATTTGTATGCCAAGGCCAGATTCGATTTATTATTGTTTTAACATTGAAAAAAAAACCTTTAAACAATAAATCACTATGGAAAATTTAGACAAAAAAAAAAAATTTATGTATTTTATAACTACACACAATAAAATCCATATATTTCTCATCATATAAGATAAAAAAATAGTTATTCAATGTGGTACATTAATACTTTTTTTATATACTAACATAATAATTGATTCATCAAACCGAATTGTGTAGAATATATGTAAAATCTTTTATTCTTATAACAGATATTAAATATAATAGATTAAAAGGTAAATGTAATGCAAAGTGTAAACTTCTTTCTTAAACAATTCATAACTAATTAATTAACTTTTTAACTGCAATAATAAATGCATGACTGTGCATTATATTATTACTTTTAAGAAAAAAATGTAATCAATTTTAAAATAATGGAAAACTAATACTAATACTTATTTTTTATAAACAGTATTTTTTAAAATACAAATAACTAATGGCCGCAAAATATAATTCGGAAATAAGTAAAAAAAAAAAATGCATCATCTTTATGTGTTGGTTGAAAACTATAAATAACTTTTAATTAAACCAACATTTTGGGGTTTTCCCAAGGAAATATGTCACGGCCAAAATGTCCATAAGAGCTTGTTAGTTGATAAATCGGGTTCTTGAGATTTAAATCCCTGCAAGGTTAAAATATAACAATATTCATTAATTAATTTAAATATTAATTAAATACAAAAATGTTTTATCATAACCAAATTTTATTTTTCAATTTGATAGCACTTAAGTTCTTACACCTTATCTTTTATTAGATCAATAAAGCAATAAATGCGTCCACATAAATAAACTAACAACTGATAATGCAGTAAGAAAAAGTGGAATAGTTTATAATATTAGCATATACCATCAATCTATTTTCACAATGAATTTCATTTGAACACCATAAATAAGTAGTTTAAAATTACTGTTGAATGCCATAATGTATAAGTCATAATTAATTACATAAAATGTAAATAATTCATTGTTAATGGGTAAATGTTCTAAAAAATATAAGAACTTAATTAAACCTTAGTATACTAGGTTTACATAAGACATTTTTGAATATACACAAAATATTTATAATCTATAATTTAATCTTTAATTTAAATCTTTCCTTATGCGCAAATTCACGTAAAAATATCTACAAACATACAACATACCTGACGATTTTTCCTGGTCTTAAATCAAAGTTCCTTTTAACGATATTCAACAACTCTTCCTGAGTTTTATTAGATGTACCGTAGTGAAAAATTGTAATTGATATTGGCTCAGCAACTCCAATTGCGTATGAAACCTAATTCCAAATTTAAAATTAAATAATAATTATTATAATATATATACATGTATTTTTGGTATTAATTATTATAACTTACTTGAACAAGACAACGTTTACAAAGGCCAGACTTAACTAACGATTTAGCAACCCAACGGGCAGCATACGCAGCTGATCTATCAACTTTAGTGAAATCTTTGCCTGAAAATGCGCCACCTCCATGAGCTCCCCAGCCACCGTAAGTGTCAACAATGATCTTCCGGCCAGTCAAGCCAGCATCACACTATAAAAAAACAAATTTAATATCATAGTGATTAATCATAACAAAAATCGTTAGCGCACATAATATATTTTTGGTCAGATAGTCAACAAATATTAGGCACACGAGGAAAATGTTATCTTTCCCCAAATTAAAGAACTCGCTTATGCAGTTTTATTTAAATATTATTAGTTATCAATAGTAACGTCATATTTTGATATGAAACAAATAATATATGTTTATTATTAGTATTATTACTATGCAATATATGTAAAACATAAATAATACATACTTGAGGACCACCCATCACAAAATGACCGCATGGATTAATGTGGAAAACCGTTCTTTCATCAAGATACTTTTTTGGTATCACTGCCTTAACAACTTTAGATATAACTTGTAATCGTAGATTTTCTAGAGTTATTTCTGAAGAATGTTGAACAGATATGACAACTGTATGAACTCTTAATGGAACACAAGCACCACGAACCAAAGTATATTCACATGTAACCTTAAAAACACATTAATTTTATAACTGCATTTTTAAAATGATGAATATTGGTAAAAAAATAATTGTTATTAATTATAATTTAATTATCTATATTCTTAATAAAACAAAAATATTTCTTTAATATTAATCAATTAATGAAGTGTCATCATTAGTTTAATGATAGAAATCTTAAAAATTATGTATTATCATAATTACATACATTAAAAGCTTTAATAATATGAAATATCTAACTTCTTTTAGATTAAAAATCTATAGTATTTTGTTTTAATCACCTGTGTTTTTGTATCAGGACGTGCCCACCAAAGTATCTGAGTTCTTCGAAGTTCAGCTAACTTTTCATTGAGCTTGTGAGCTAATACAACAGTCAAGGGCATACATTCTTCAGTTTCATCAGAAGCATATCCAAACATAATACCCTAAAAAGAAAACACAAAATATTGAAAATGTATTTAGTAAATTAATTCAAGTCATAAAAATAAAATAAAACCCAATAGAATATACGGCATTTAAATTATGATTTGACCCTAACGCAATAAATATTTTAATCATTTTTAAGTTATAGAAACACAGAATAATTTTACCTTGATAAATATTAAAAGTATTTGTATTTGGTAGAATAATATGATAACGCTAAATATGATTAAAATATTTTGATAATAAATGCTACATTTCGACAGTTATATGATTTTTAATTATAATAAATAAAAAAAATTAAAAAAATTAACCACATAAATAACACTTAAAGTTCCTTAAATTATAAATAATATGTATGATGCCCTAATGTTTATAAATAAAATAAAAATCTACATTTATTTTAATTAATAAAAAATATACTTGATCTCCAGCACCAATTTCCTCAGTAGCCCTGTTGATGTGTACACCAGCAGCAATATTTGGTGATTGTTGATCAAGTGCCAACACGACCGAACATGTCTTGTAATCAAAACCTGCAACCCAACGGTAGAAAAACATATATTTCCTCGTATATTTCAATAAACAATGAGCAAAGCAATAAGGATTTAAAAATCTTAAACATAATACATAATGAACTTGATTGTTACCTTTCATTGAATCATCATAGCCTATATGCCTTACTGTATCTCGGACCACTCTTTGGTAGTCAACATTGGCTTTAGATGTTATTTCTCCACAAAGTAATACCATTCCAGTTTTGGTTACAGTTTCTATAAAATAATAAAATATCATTGCAATTTTATAGTCATAATAATATTATATTAGATGTGAAATTTATATAGTTGTTCAATGCTATATATATAAATATGAAATGGCATATCAAAAGCTTGCAATATATACTAAATAAGTAGATAAAATTTTCTTTAGAATCAAAAAATATTTTCTACAAATATGTTAAGCAAATAATAAAATATTAGAACTAATAATATTTTTTTTTAATTTTCTAGAGATTGAAAGAAAAAATGTCTGTTGCTTAGTAAAATCAGGCCTTAGACAAGGTGATGCTCTATCATCCACCTTGTTTAATTTAGCATTAGAAAAAGCAATGAGAGAAGTATGGGACGGTCGAAAAATGGAAGTATGTGGAGAACGAGTAATATTGGCATATGCAGATGACATTGTAATAATGGGAGAAACTAGAGATGAAGTCATAAATACTACGTCCAAACTCTTGAAAGCAATTAATCATAGGGCTGCGTGTAAAAGAGGAAAAGACGAAATACTTAATGATAGCAAGAAGAAGCCCAAACATAGACCACAAAACAGTAGATGACTATATTTTCAAGAAAGTGGAGGTATTTAAGTACCTAGGTGTTAACATAAATAGCAACGACATGCATGAAGAAATCAATGGTCGAATAGCATGCGGCAACTAATGCTACTATAGCATAAGGGGACTCCTTAAATCAAAACTACTGTCACATAACTCAGACACTACTATATCATAGCTATTTACGACCAATAATCACATGCGCAAGTGAAAAATGGTCACTGACCAAAGGAGACAGCAGACGATTAATGACCTTCGAAAGAAAAGTACTGAGAAATATATACGGCCTGAAATTCAATGCAAAATCACAAACTTATGAAAGAAGGAAAAATCAAGAACTACAGGAGTTATATAACAGGCCAAATATTATTTCATATATTAAAATCAAGCGACTAGAATGATTCGGCCATGTTTGAAGAGTGAATGGACAAGTAATAAAAGAAGTGTTAGTTAACAAAATAAATAAAATACGTCCATTAGGAAGACCAATGGTCTTGGATGGATGTTATAGCTCAAGATATAAAAACCATAGAAGAAGAGTCATCTTTTGAAGATGTATACGATAGAGAGAAATGAAGAGGTGTTGTGATGGCAGCGATGGCACTTAATGGGCCGATAAGCTGAGGAGAAGATTACGAAAATTAATACTAAAATAACATCTATAACTTAAGTTTATATATTAACAGAACTAGTAACTATAAATGAAAGACCATTACACCATTCTAGGTGCTTAGAAGATGGTAGTTTCAAAAAATACCTAAATAATATTACTGAAAGTATTATAAAAATAAATGAATAAATTAGAAGTGCAAAGAAATAAAAATGTTAATGTGACAACTATTTAAAGGAGATTTGATTACACCAACTATATTATACATAGTATTTGAGTTATACACACAAAATATCAGCTTTTATTTAACTTACTGAACAATATGCAGCCAAATATCTCGAAAAAAAAGATTTACGTCTTTAATCTATAATCTTTAGTGAAAAATTCATTAACTTGTGGCACGTAAAAAAAATGTCACTCATTTTATTTTTAACATAAAATATATTTTTTGATAGATGAAAAAAGTTTATATTACGTCAAGTGCTACATAAACATTTTCAAAATGTGTAACTGGTACTCAGATATAATAAGGTTAAGAACCATTGGCATACTTCATATACCAATCAAATTATTATTATTATTATTATTATTGTGATGAGAGAAAATATTATTTTATTAATACAGACAAAAATGAAACGTAAACATTTGATTCTTATTTGTTTTAGGAAAAAAAAATAAAAACATAAATTAACATTAATAATTAATGCAATTATTACTGTTCATAACTTTATAATGATGCCAGACTCAACAATATAAACATTTAATTATTATATTAAATCAATTATAACTTATAAAGATTGAAATAAGACTATAGCTTTGGAAAACATAAGAAATTATATGAAGAAGAAAGAATCATTGAAGGTAATAATAATTAGAGTGGCCATATGGGACATTGCTTCTGATAAATAAATTATATTTATGCACCATTAATATTGGATTAGATCACGGTTAAATATATATAATCGTGGATTAGATATATAATAACTAATATTTGTTGAAGTGGAAAGGACCTTTAGCAGCTACAAGAACGTATTGCGTCCCAACAAACATCAATTTACTTTTGAAAACTTAAAAATGTACATGGTCCCACATTGTTTTGTTGACAACAAGGATACTTGACAATTCAATTGCCTTTAATGAAATAGTTGGATAAATTTAATTGGCAAGAATACAATTTAAAATTTAATACATAATTTAATAATAAGAATCCGATATATATATTATGTATAAATGTATCTTATATTATTAATATTAAAGCTTAATTTTTATTAAAAATTGATTTTTTTTTAAATATATATTGTGTATTTCTTATTAATTGTTTATAATTACATATTTGGATAAAAATAAATACATATATATGTACATATTTTTTAGTTATAAATACATATGAATCCGTACCCTAATAATTAATAGTAAAAAAAAACTTTTTTATGGAAAAAAAATTCTCAAAAGTGAAGTATATTTTTAGTGGATTGCAGCCAAAAAAAGTTTGGCTGCCCTTATAAAAATTATTTAACTTTTAAGCAATTGTATTTTATGTTTATATTTTTAAAACATTTTAATTAACAAATTAATGTAGTTGCTGATGTTTATTCATATTTAATATCCTATTAAATATATGTTTAAATTAAATTTTGGTTGTTACAACTATTTCAATATTCTCTATAATCAAATTCAATGTTTTCTATTATAATGCCTTATTCATTTCTTTGACTATTACTATTAATTTTAATAATGCTTTCGGACATGCTTGACTCACACTAATTTTTCTATACTTTTGCTATCAATAATATCTATTAGAATTTTTATTTCTATATTTTCATAAAAAGTTTAGCTATAAACTAACACATACTCAATGTGCTTTAAGGTACAAGTCAATCATAGTATCCAACTTACTACAGTTATTAATAAGTACACTCATTTGCTTAAGACTTAAAATTGATTTAATATATCTTTATTTTATTATTAAGTCTGTATATCTACTATCTATCTATAAATAGTTTTTACATAAATTATATTTTACCATTATGTTTTAGTATAAATGTAAATGTAGGTTTTTGATCAGTATTATAACAGTTATTTTATTAGATAATAAACGTATAAATAATAATAATTTTACATGAAATATGGTAAATAGTGCAAATACAAAATACCCATAGACCATATTGTTGGTAATACAGTACAACCTCGATTATCCGAACAAATTGGGACTGCACCTAGTTCGAATACGCAAACGTACGGATATTGGAAATTTAAAAAAAAAATTTTTATAATTATGTATTAATTATTTGTTATTTTTAATCCAAAAGCGAGAGTTATGATAAATTCAGTAAACCAGCCGCGGTTATGAGTTTTCACGTTTTGATACGCTAATTGTAGTTTGGATAATAGAGGGTTCGTATAACAGAGATTAGGATAATCAAGGTTTTACTGTATTTTCATTTATTACAACTATAATGAATGTATAATAAAATTAATACCTTTGTTCCTACATATATTGGCTTTATAATATTAAAATCTAAAGGACCAAGAGATTTCATTAGTTATAGTTTTGTATTGGTGAGAGGGTTTGAAAATTTTTTTTTTAACTATTTATGTATAAAGGTTACCTATATAAGTATTATTATTTAAATTTTTTACAATCTTGAATACAAATTAATATTTTACAATTAATCAAAATAGTCTATCGAATTATTTCAATGATTGATAATGAAAGAATATTATTTGAAAACTTTGGATTTTGTAAAGATTTTTTTTTTTTTTTATAATTTATAACACGATAACAAAAAAATTATATTTTGAAACATACAATATTGTTTTGTTATTGAGAGTGACTAATATTACGCTATAGAGAATGAATTTATTAATAGATTGTATATCAAACCAATCATTATAATGTACTATAAGATAAAGAGTTTTTCATTGTATAAAATTTTTTACTGTACAGTAGGACCTTATTAATCCGGATAAAAATAACCAAAAATCGTAAATTATAAATTTATAAAAATGTTATTGCATAGGTATTTTATTAAACCTTATATTATTAAACCTAAAAAAATATTAGATACATACATAATTGTATTACAAACGTATTATACAATACGTACATAGTATTTAGTAGGTGAAAACTAGCGTAATTTTCGTACAACCTGTTTATTTACGTATTTTAAACGGCTGTCCGAACTAATGAGGTTTTACTGTATCTATACATGGAGTGATTATATCAACAAATCTTATTAGGTACTCTAGGTTTTTAAAATATATAATAAAATTAAAAATATTTAAAGCCGAATAATTTAAGATATATTTAATCTAGTATAATAATATAATAATCTATGATAATAGTTGATTTGGTTAGACATAACCACATAACTAATGGTAGCCAATTTCTTGCCAGTGCCTATTGGCCACATTTTCTCTATTAAGACAATCTTATAGTAATTACTGATGAATAGATAATAAAGAAGAATAGTTCTCAACCTGGTGAGCATACTTCCCCTAGGGAGGTATGACAACATTTCCAGGGAGGCATGAAATTTTTTTAAAAATACATGAGACATGAAATCGTTATTGAATATTAAATTAACTAAATTAACGATGTTTTATTTATGTTAATCAAATAACCAACATTGTATAGCGATGATGGGAACATGAACTGGTGCAATACTATGAAAGGAGTCCTCAAAAGGTTGAGAATCCTTGATTTACAACATGGTTCAAGTTGTTCATATGTTAAAACTCAGAAAGGTATTCTAGATAATTAGTAACTTGAAGTCAGATTCATTTAAGTAATAAATGCTCGAAAGTTGAATAGTAAAAGATAGTAAAAGTTTAATTAAAATAAAATATACAAATGGTAAAAATAATGAGAACTTCTAACAGTAAGTAGTTCCAGAATAAAGAAACATCCAAATTTGCTTGTAAAAAGGTTATACATTTAGAAAACCCTACAATAATTAATTAGATTTAATGTTGATATAATGTATCAATATAATCTTGATATCATGTTCCACGTTGTATAACCTGTATTTATAACATGAGAACAAAGCAAATAATTATATTTATGGTATTGATTAGACTTACCGCAAGCTACTTTAGCATCGGGGTCCTGTTTTAAGTGTGCGTCCAAAATGGCATCACTGATCTGATCACACATTTTGTCTAATGAAATAGAGAAAACAAAATTAAATTGACATTTATTTTAATATAATAGGTATCTAATAAATAGTAATAAATAAATAATCAAAGAAGTGCCATTGTTCCCTTTTTGAAGAACATTTAAGAAATACCTAGTATTATTTTAAGGGAAGTGCTTCACAAATTCTTTTCAAGTTGAAATTATGGATAACAGCAAGCAGAATTTTTTTTTTAGTAGTTAGACTTAGGGCCAGTTATACAGTCGTTAGTTAAACTATGATTAAGTTTGAATCAGTGATCAAGACATTTGGACTGTTGTACAGTGCGTATTAAATGCTTAATTAATAATAAAACAAATGTTAAGTTAACCACCCAATAATGATCGATACAACTGTTGTTAACTATTTGACCACCAGTTTTTCGTTCATTTTATCATTTTTTTTATAATTCTTATCAATTATAGCTTTTGTTAATATATTATATTTTTAAAGTTTAATAAAAACGCAAATATGATTTTGAGTAGATAAGAACTTATATTTTTATTGCATTCAAAATGTTAACCAAAATCTTAATGTTTTATTCATCGTAAATATGTACTTCGATAATTATAGCAATTTTTTAAACATTCCACCATATCTTAATACTCCAGTGTAATTAATGTCTCCTTTGGTAACCATAAAAATTGGTAGTTCTATTTTTGAAAGTGGTGTCCATAATGATAAAATATAAATATCAAATAAGTTGATGCGCTGTTATTATCATCTGTAGTTCTGTAATAAAGCATGAACTACAACCAACATTAAATGAAAATCAACTAAATATTGTTAATACATATGCAACAATCTATCATTTTCATTTTAATCGTCAATTAAGTGATCAGAGCAATATTACCTACTGTACAACGCGTTGATAGTTAATCATTGATTGGTATTTGATCGTTGATTTGCTAATCAATGATTAACCACGGAAAGGTACAACTGGCCCTTAGCAGATTAAACTATTATCAAATGAAAATGTTTCAAAATGAAAAAATTGATCAGTCAGAGGTAAACTACTGCAATAACATGGCAAGGTTAACAGGGGAGCATATTATAATAAAGGGGAATAGATAACAATGGAAAAGTAATTTATGACATATAACGCAATAACCTGGTAATGCTTGCAAATGGAGCCTAAACAAGACAGATCATTTGTATATAATATATTATATAAATATATTTTCACATGTGGTTACAGGGAAAATGGAAAACATTTTTACAGAAATAACACCAATATTTTAATCATTGTTCCCAAGTATCATTTACTATTTTAAAATTATTTTTTTTTTTTCATAAGTTATTGAAGTGTTAATATGACTAGGTATTTGACAATCGCCCCCAGATACCAATCCCATCGTTCATTGAAATAATATAAAATAAGAATATTTAACAAAGGTACTTTTAATTACCAAGAGACCAATTATAATTGTCAATATAAACCTAACGGCCACCTCATGTCTTTAACCCGTATACTTTGATGATTCCTCTTACCTGGATGTCCTTCGCCAACAGATTCAGAAGTGAACAAGAATACCTCGCTATCCAGGATTTCGGGAGGAACACCAACCATAGCGTGTTCGCTCACGGACCCGTTGCTGTACGCGTGATTATTTTCTTCAGACATGATTTTTCTTTAGTTGACGGTGTTCTTATATCGCTTTATACAAGTACAACGTACTAGGGAGTGTTTGACCAGAAAATAAACGACGATCGTACAGGCAACAACGTGGTTGCGATTCCGTGAACGGTTGGAAAAAGCAGGGAAAAAAAAAACAATAGTCGATAAGGAAATAATGAGTTTTTAACCGTGGTAGATGGAAATTTTACGCGGTACACACGAATACAATACAACACGTTGTACAATCGACGGTCGATGATTATTAAATAATAAATTGAAGTTTAACCTAAATAATCCGTTTGCCGCGCAATCTGCGATGGTGGTTAGTCGTTACAATAGTAAATAGTAATAATAATATAGTAACAGAGAGAATATATTTTATCGTAAAATGTATGTTTACGGTGTAATGTAATGTATGTATACGATCGTACGGAGAGTGTGATAACGACGCGTCAGTTGCAAAATGGCCGAAAATTGGTGCCTGGTAGAGATGGCAAACATTTTGAAAAGATCGATGTTCCAATGTATCGATCGTAGACATAATAGATTCTATTATGTCTATGTTATCGATTTATTTAATTTTGAATCTGTCATGACATCGATGTTTTCAAAAAATCGATGTATTTTGCCCATCTCTTGGATACGTTTGTCGATTAGCTGAGGACAGGTAGCGACGGGCACGCGAGAACACTAACGATCAAGAAAACGTCGGCCTATAAGTATTTGGACTGTGTGTACAGTGGACAAAGTTGCTCGAATATAAATCAACTTACCAACATCGGCGAGGCTCGTAATTTAAATGTTACCAATATATATATAATAATAATAATAATAATAATGAAAACTGTAAATTTTTGTTCCAAAAACAATATCCAATAATACATTCTAAACACTACGAATGCGATGTAGGATTTTTATTTTTATTTTTTTGAAAATAATAGGTGGACCCGGTGACCAAAAAGATCGAAAGGCCTGTGAGCCCAATCCATGGGAAAATCGACTCGTTAATAGTAATATGTCCATGTCTTATGGTCTTGATCCACACTTCAAATAGTAATCATTCCTGACCATGGCTTTAGATATTATAATTTTATCATGGTCATTGTCTAATTGACCATCTGTATAAAGTTATAAGCCCCTGTACGTGACTCCCGCGTTTACTTGTTGAACATCGATTTAATAAGTTAGTGACGGAAGCACTGCTCATGACGTATAATGCGTAAAATGCTCATTTTGTCCAGTCCCAGGCACTAATGTTCTCAACTAAATACTAATTACTACAAAGTACAACTGTTTTATACGTTCGATGTCGAATTTTCGTGTGTTGCGTTAGTGTTCCTGAGTTGTGTTCTCGTTTCCCTTGAATTTTGTAAAATAAATACAACCGACCGTCTACTGGGCCTTTGTATTTTTAGATTCTGAACGGAGTGATGATTTTTTTGTGTCTGACGACACCTTTTTTGGCAGTAAAAATGCTTCGAATTTCTTAAACAGCAACTTTTCTGAAAGGAAAGTGAATGTAGTTGGTACTTTGGCTAGTTCAAAATTCAACTTTTTCAGAACTTCTTAAAAACGTTAAAAAAATTACGAAAAAACGGGAAATTTTACGCAAAACCACGTTTTGACAAAACACATTTATTTAAAATGCTCTAACTCAAAAATGAAAAACCACAACAACTTAAAATTTTCACCAAATCTTTATATTGGCGTTCTCTATATATGGTTTTCAGAGTATTTTGACATATTTTGACTTATTTAAAGTCAATTTAAATTTTCGATTTTTGTAAAACTTTTTTTTTAAACATCTATAAAATGTAATTGGCCGACCGAAAACTCGAAAATTTAATACAAGGTTTGTAATAAGCTTAACTTATTATCACTAAAAAATATCGGAGATCGTTTCACTCAAATTTTTTTTATAAGCCCAGAAAGCTCAAATTTGTATAAAATGTGTCAAAATCACGATAATTTGCAAGTTATTTAGTAGATAAAAATTCATAAAATTTTTTCTGTTTAAACTTTAGGTTCAAAATGTTAACACTAGTTTATCCATAAACTACTCTTCAAAAATCTTTAAAAAAATTTCTACCGGACTTTGAGGAAAATATTTTATGACTGTTTGAAATATAAATTTTTACGAAATTGTATAAAATAGCGATTTATCCTCAAACGATTTTAAATATTTGTTATAATTCAAAAGGAATGAGTCGCCGAAACTTGAAATTTTTACCATCTGTTAGGATTGGCATTTCCTTTATATAATTTTTTTTTTTAAAATATTTTGTTGATTTTTAAGCCATCTATAGGCGTTTAAAATATTTGACTTTTTTACATTTTTTTTTTTTATAATCGGTTATAAAAAAAATTTTACTAATACAAAATATTTGAAAATTTAATAGAAGATTCCACAGAAGTAGTTTTTATTGTCATTCAAAAATTATTAAAATCCATAGATACAATTTTTTTTTATAAGCATATGAACAGCGAATATTGACATCAAATTACACGTAAAGTATAATACAAGACGTTTCAAAATGAAATTGAAATCGGATGAATCATTTTGAAATACCCTGTATAATAATGTATAAATAATATTCTAGACTGACAAATGATGTCGGTTTTTGAAATTTGCTCTAACTCAAAAACCAAATGAGGCAAACACTTGAAATTTTTACCAAATGATTATACTGACGTTATTTATAGGTGGTTAAGTTTTCAAAATATTTTGACTTATTTATAGACAATTTAAATTTTCAATTTTTGTAAGTTTTTTTTTTTTTTAAAGTATCTATAAAATTTATTTGGCTATCCGAAAATTCTTGAAAATTCAATACAATGTTTATAATATGAGTTATTCTTATCGCAACTAGAAAATATTGGAGATTGTTTTACTCAAATTTTTTTTATAAGCCCATAAATTTCAAATTTGTATAAAATAAGTTAAAATCACGATGATTTGCAAGTTATTTTGTAGTTGAAAAGTCATTTTTTCTGTTTATACTTAAGGTTCAGAATTTTAACACTAAGTTATCCATAAGCTAATCTTCAAAAATAAATAAATAAATTTCTGCAGGACGTAAAGAAAAAAATTTTATGACTGTTTGAAATTAAATTTTTATGAAATTGCATACTATTGCATTATATTTCAATTTTTTTATCCATCATTGTATTCAAATATAACAAATCCATTGTAATAATGACCTATCCTATAAACGAGGTGCACTCCACCCTCAACTGTACAGCAGAGCGAGGCGTATCCGGTTCTTTTTACTGTTTTAACTACAAGTAAGTATTTTTCATATTCATTCATACCATGAGCATCTTATGTTATATATACCTAATACAATTAGGTATATACTTTTGATCATTTTTATTATTATTAGTATGTTCTTCGAGCCTCTAAGATTATCTCAGTAAATCCAAAACGTATTTAGTGTGTACGGTTTTGATTTTGTCATGTGGGAGCTTTGGTTTATTTCTTAATATGCAATTTTTTATTTTTAATAAATATTAGTCAAACATATATGATATAAAGTACCCATTGAAAAAAGATCATGGGGGATTTATCTCCTCACCTCTTCCCACCATTTGACTGCTATTGTGTGTATATTATATAATCGTCAGTCCTTATTGTATTTAGTGGTTAGTACAAACTATTTTTTGTTCTCAAGGGTTGATGATCATCAGATATATTATTGTAAAATTATTATTCTTTTGTTTTATTGTATTTGTAAGACATATGAGTAATTGCCACTGATCTCACTGTAAAAATGAAAAAGCCTTTTTAAACACTAACATAGGTATTAAGAATATGAAGACATGTAGAGTACCTAACTGCTTATTATGTGAAATAAGATTATATATGCCCATTCTCTTCAATATTTCTGGTTGTCATTAATTATTTATATTATATATCTAAATAATTATTCAATATATTAATAACATAGCAATGATTTTTAATTTTTTTGGTTT
Source organism: Chaitophorus viminalis (assembly GCA_025469195.1). Taxonomy (NCBI): domain Eukaryota; kingdom Metazoa; phylum Arthropoda; class Insecta; order Hemiptera; family Aphididae; genus Chaitophorus; species Chaitophorus viminalis. The sequence continues at coordinate 49,846 of JAIPRK010001296.1, read as the reverse complement.
AACAATTAATTTTTTGTCATTACTTTTGTTGTATAGAATTGTTATAGCTAAACAATCAATTATATATATATTAAAAGATATTTGACGAATATAATGAATGCAACTGTATTGAACTGAAATATGATAGTGATTTAATATAAATGCGAACACCTAGTTTTTATTAATTACGTACAATGTTTTTAATTATACACTGAGTTATATATATTTTGTAACATTCCTGTAATGTATATATAAATATCTGAAATTGTAAATTAATAATAAAACAAATTATATAATTGTAACATTGAGTATATATAAGTAGATAGTCTACGTTCCGGGCATAATGGAAACAAGTAAATTAATAGTACAGTGGTTCAATAAAGAGAGTGTGCAGTGCCACGATTAAGCAACTAATAAATTATTATGATAAAAATAAAATAGACAGTAAATAACGTCAATCGCCGTCAATAGACAACAGTTCAGAGTTTACTGATTATTTTTGGAAATCTAGTTTGAGTATATTGTGATTAAGAATAATATAAAATTGTTTAGCACATAAAAATAAATAACTTTATGATTAAAAATATTATATAAAAACTAGCGGACCCTACAGACCTTGGTTCTGCATGATATTTTAAGTAATTAGAATATTAAACAAGGTATGAAATGAAGGAAAAATAATATAATAATTTCATTATTCTTTATTTAGAAATAACATCAATTTTTCTAAATATGTTTCATTATAATCAATAATGTTTGTTTAATTTTATCTTAATGCCGTCAATAGACAACAGTTCAGAGTTTACTGATTATTTGTGAAAATTTAGTTTGAGTATATGGTGATTAAGAATAATATAAAATTGTTTAGCACATAAAAATAAATAACTATATAATTAAAAATATTATATAATAACTAGCGGACCCTACAGACCTTGGTTCTGCATGATATTTTAAGTAATTAGAATATTAAACAAGGTATGAAATGAAGGACAAATAATATAATAATTTCATTATTCTTTATTTAAAAATAACATCAATATTTCTAAATATGTTTCGTTATAATCAATAATGTTTGTTTAATTTTATTTTAATGCGAGTTAATGAACATCGCCCCGGCGGCAGTATTATTATTGTGTTCCCCTTTCTTAGTTTTTGTATTCCTATCATAGTTATGACGAGCGACTTTTGACATCGCCCAAGTATCGCTGCGCTGTTGGCGGGTCCCAGCAAATTGTTATTGGTTGTCGACTCAAAGAAGCTATAGTATAATTGAATGATTTATTTTTAAACTCCCATTAACTGATGTTTTCATAATATTTATTAGTGTAAATAAAGGAAACACAGTTTTTATTTTTGACAATATTATACTGCAATATAAATTTGAAATTTAAATATTAAACATTAGTAATAAAAGATAATTTTAGAAATGAGGTGATTGCCCCATCACCCCTATCTACGAGCCACCACTGGGTTTCTAAGAGAAGATGATGGGACGCTGGTTACCGAGCAAGGGAAGCTTTTGGAGAAATTGACAAGATATTTCGAAAAACTCCTTAACTGTGATGACCCAGCTGAAGAATTTCCAAGGGTAAATGTCACCTTCTAAAGAAAAAGTTGTTGTACAAGTCAAAAGGTTAAGAAACCAGATGAAGAAACAATATTGAGAATCCACGAAATAATACAACTAATCTGGAAAAAGGAGAAACTTCTGGAAGACAGGAACACTTCATTAATATGTCCAATTCATAAGAAGAATGACCCTCAAGACTGCAGAAATTACAGAAGTATAGCTCTAATTAATACTGCTTATAAGATTATGGCATATTGTATATTTGATAGGATAAAACGAAAGATGTTTTGGGAGATTACCAAGGAAGTTTTAGACTGAACAGATCCTCAACTGATCAGATTTTTAGTATTCGCCAAACTGCACAAAAGTTATGGGAATATAATAAATAACTATACATCCTATTCATTGATTTTGAGAAAGCTTATGATTCAATTCATAGACCAATCTTAATCAACATATTAATAGAATTTAACTTCCCAATAAAACTAGTAAACCTGATTAAAGCTAGTCTTGAAAACACTTTGATTAAAATTTTAATTGTGAATATAATATCAGAAATAGTAAGGGTATCTTTAGACCCAAGATAAGGAGATTCCCTATTTCCTGTCTTCTTTAACATAGTGTTAGAAAAAATAGTCAGAGAATTAAATGTGAATGATGGAGTTACGATGGGCAACATGACAATAGGATTATTAGCTAGCATACGTCGATGATTGGACGATGAAATAGAGATTACCGACAAGAGTTTATAGAAGTAGAACACCATAAGTTTAATATTATGTTAATATTAGTTTAAAATTTCCAACATTTTAAATACCTAGGATCCACAATAACACAAGATAATTAACTTAAAATGGAAATAGACACTACAAATGGGAAATATATGCTATTTTGGCTTAGGAAGTATGTTTGTCTCAAAAATCTTGTCAACAAAATTAAAAATACAATTATACATGACTCTGATAAGGCCAGTAGTGTCTTATGGCTCTGAGACGTGGACTCTATGATAGGTAGAAGAAACAAGATTTGCAGTGTTTGAACGGAAAATTCTAAGAAGAATCTATGGACCATGTATCGATTCTGATAGTGAGGAATGGAGGATACGCCACAATGATGAACTGAAGAACCTGTTTCAAAAACCAAATATTACTACAGAAGTTACTAGAAAAAGATTAATGTGGGCTGGGAATGCTTGGAGGAAAGAGGGTTCATTGATTAAGGCGGTTATTAAAGAAAATCCTATTGGGAAAAGACCGTTGGTAAACCGCGTTTACGATGAGAGGATCGTGTTAAAAAATATCTAAAAACAGTAGAATCAAATCTACAATGGAGGGAAGTGGCAGAAGATAGAGGAAGATGGCGGCAAATTTGTTTACAGGTATGGTCTTGAAGGCCGTAACCCACAAGAAGAAGTTTTCCTAAAAATTGTTCGTCATTACCAGTTGTCGCCAGCTGACAGCTATAAACAGTATAATATGAGTATAGTACATTATTTTTTCTTATTTTAAACTAGCTGAATTACCTAACTTTGGTCGTGCATATAATATAAATATAAAAATCTAGCAATATGAATCATTATAACATAAATATAAAAGGTTTTGATTACTACCATCGAATATTACGATTTTATTATTTTTTTTTTTTTATTTAAAATTTATCATGTTATTATTTTTTCATTGGGACTTAAGCATTCAGATATTTTATCGAGGTTGCACCCCTGCTCCCTCACCATAACCAGAGGGAAGAGAAAGAAAAACGAAGACGAGACGAAACAAAACAAGTCATTACAAAATCATTTTACAATGGTGTTTATTTATTTATTTCTAGAAACACTTTTTTGGTTAGAAAATATATTTTAAGATGTACGCCACGAGCTTGGTATTTCTTCACGTTCCCATATTTTAGTAATCAAGTTATGCAGCTAGTTTGTTAGTTGTTGTCCTCTCTTTTTAAGACATTCAGGAATTATTTCATCTCCTCTAGTTGCCTTACTGTTTTTAAACATTTCCAGACCACTTGGCACTTTCTACATCTGCTATTGATGATGGTTCTATATTTTGTTCTAATGACGCACGTTCTTCTATAACTGTCCTTTCACTTGGTTGGTTAAACATTTTTTTTAAACTCAACTGCTATTTTCTTCTTTTTAGTCAATAACGTTCCATTTTGAGGTAAAAATGTATAAAAATCTTACACAATCTAAATATATGTATAAAATAGTTTATTAGCATACTTTTGTATTTGGAAAAACTTCTTTTCACGTCACGAGATACAATAATTGGTACATATTTAAAACTAGATAAATCTTCAAGTGACAATTCCTCGTCTACGTCACATTCTGTTACCTCGCCGTTAATTATAATATTGATTTTTTTTTTATGTAGAATATCCACATTTTTATGACAAAACAGTATGGTAAACATATACTGTTATCTAATGTAGTTGCGTAATTATTATTAAATACCACTAGCAAATCTAATATTTTTCGTTATTCCTCGATAACTTATCGATGACATCATCATGGGTTATTTACGATCAACAGTACTTTGTAAGTTTTTGTACAGACGTAAATATGACTATTTTAATGAACAAAGATGAAATTATATTATTTTATCTATATGATAATCGTAGAATATGCAATATGCAACTATTAAGAAATATGCAATTAATATGCATTTTCATTCAAATATGCGAAAATATGGAAAAAAAATTAACCAGACACATTTATGAAACGTCGACATTTATAATCAAAATTATTCTAGGTGAGTTGTAGAAAAATATGTATTTGCTAATAAATCCGGGCCCTAATTATGAGATAAAACCTTTATAATCTATTAACCTTAGTACTACTACCATTGGCGTGAGTTAAATTGGAATTAAATTGATTCAAACGTGGACTTCATTTAATTGGATTGTGGTTGCCGGAAGGTAGGTGGTGGGTGAGAATAGTCACAAACAACTTCGTAGTCGTGGTATAACTCGTGTATAAGTCACGATCTTTGAAAAAAAGAACTGTCAACTTTTCCCTCCCAGCAGCTCAGTATAATGTGTCTGCAAAAAAATGACGAAAACATTGCCAATTATGACCACTTTATAGTGGAGCGCTGATGTTTAGACGTTTTCGAGGTTTTAAAAAAGATATTATCAATTCACCCAGATAGGTGATAGAGTAATGGAACTGCATGTACTCTTGAAGAGGGTGGGTGTCTAGATTAACGGATTTCATAGATAGATGACTCTAGTTTTGTAACAAAGCTAAGATTAACATATTTAGAGTATAAGACACTAACAGACATTCTATCAAATAATTAATTACCTTATGATTGGAGATACCCGCAGGTCGTATATTATACACGATCATAAATGCTATCTACCAAATTGTTTGAAGTGTTTGGAAATATTTTAACAGTTTAATATCAATATATTATTATTATTATGTTTCAACTATAGTTTGTATAGTCTGTAGGTCATAGATCTTTTACTTTTAAATGATTATTTAAATCTATAACTATTCAAATTTCTACTATGCAAAATGTTTATTTAATGTGTTTCTTCCCAAGTATACCAATTTTAAAAGTTTAATATCATTAAATTTGTATTTCGAATAAAATATTGATTTGTGGGTTAGATAAATATTTTATCAACAATTTAGCGATACTGTATTTAGTAGGTTAAGTTTGACTAGGCACTAAAAAGGTGGATGTTATTCTTTTTATGGCATATTGTTTCAAAAATCCTCTGGGTGCCACTGGATATTATAATATTAAATACAATACCGTTGCTTATTAACAGTCGTCGCGTAATGTCATTATAACGTCTCTCCGAGCCCACATAATTCGCCACAAAACACGCACGACAAACATAATCGACAACATCTCCATGCCCCCTGGAAACGGGGCTGGGTCCTCACTCCTCTGGGACCTAAATATCTCCCACCACAAACTTAAAAAGAAGGAGGCGCCCAAGTAATTTTTCTGTTTCACCACGCGTTTCAACCAAAAATCGTTATTCTCTTCTATCTAATTCAAATGACAACAAATGACATGGACCTCGTCACCTCCAGCGAAGGTGAGGATAATCAATAAGATGAGGTTAGTCAAAAAATACCACCGATATACGTATATAATATTATAATAGATTTCGAAAATTCCATAAATCATTATCCACAATAACCACTGACGAGTTCACAATTAACCACACCAAAAACGCATTAAAATTAAACGTATCATCGATCGATGATTACAGATTCATCACTAAAAAATTCGATGACTCAGAAATACAATACCACACTTATCAATTTCCTTTGGACAAACAACTATCCATAATTATTAGAAATCTTCCAGTCTCGATTACAGAAGAGTCAATATTTAAAGCCCTATCAGATCTTCATTTTAAGTTTCATCCGTAACTCGTTTATAAAATCGTTTTAAGTGTCCTATTCCCATTGTTGCAATTCTGCAAGTCTGCTGTCAAATGCTTCCAAAAAATATATGCCTTAAATCGTTTATTACATTGTGTTGTATCAGTTGAACCTAGAAAACCTACAAAAGTAATTCCTCAATGCATCAACTGTCAGCGTTTTTCACATACAAAAAATTTCTGCCATCTCCCTCCTCGCTATGTTAAATGTACAGGTGATCATAATTTCAGTCAATGCGTAAAATAAATAGAAACCCCCCTTCCCAAAATGTGTCAACTGCGCCAATAATCATCCATCTAACTACAAAGGGTATAGTTATTACAAAGAATTATTAAAATCAAAAAAAATTTTTTCTTTAAAAACACGAGCAAATAATCAAACCATTTTTCAACAAGCTAGACAATTTACTAATATAAATTACACGGCACCTAATGAATGGTTAATTAACATAAACACAAACACTAACGCGGAACGTAAAACTTACGCTAATGCAATGAAATCTAATAATATCGCAGATAACGATTTTATGCAAACACTTTTACCGCTGATAAACAATTTCGTTACTCAATTAATGCAGAAAATAATTGAAAGTCTGCCAGTTATCATCAACAGTCTAAATACTAATACAAATGCAAAACCATAACATAATTATGTTAAATTGGAATGCCAACGGTATCAAAATTCACATAAACACACTAACAGCTTTCCTAAATCATCATAACATCGACCTTGCTTGCATTACCGAAACGCATTTATCTAATATGGACAAAATTAAATTCAATGGGTATAATGTCTATCGCGCGGACCGCAATTCATCGGCACATTCCATGGATGGCGTAGCAATATTAGTTCGCAAAAATATTAAACACTATCACATACCCATACCCTACCTTCAAAGCCTAGAAGCCATAGGAGTACTAATACATATTAATAATAGATCTATTTTAATTGTTAGTGCTTACCAACCTCAAGTCGCATAATGTATATCATTGACTACGAAAAAGTAATGAACTTAAACAATAATGTTATAATGGCCGGTGATTTAAATTCAAAGCATACGAATTGGGGATGTCGTGTCATAAATCCGAATGGAAACAAGCTCCAAAAATACATATCCGATACCGCGTGCACAATATCTGCACCTAGCAAACCTACTTATTTTTCATATGACAATAACAGACTAGATATATACTAGATATTTTAGTAATTAAATCAATTCCATACAATATTACATAGAAACCTCTCACAGAATTAGATTCGGACCATAATCCGGTCAAAATAAATATAAACTCTCCATTGCAATTTTGTCATTCAAATAATTCAATAATAAATAGTAAACCAAATTGGAACACTTATTCCGACTACATTAACAAAAATCTAAAAATACCCAAAAATATACCTACAAATCTAATAGCAGAAGAGTTGGCCGAATAATTCACTGATATTCAGGGACGTATTTACAGAAGGGAAAGCGCCAACTTTTGAGAGGGCGTCAGAATCCAGAATCTTAAAATATTGCAAAATAATTATTTTATATTATTATAAAAATAAATTTTATATTATTATCACAGATAACATGAATTCATGTTATCTGTGTTATTATCATGACCACGGCACAGAATGTTATTCTACGACCACGGTCTTAGAATATTTTCTAATAAGACCGTGATCATGACCAAAAAAACTTCAGCCGAGAGATCATTTTCAGTACTGAAGAGGGTTAAATCTTATTTAAGGTCGAGAATGACTGATGATCGCCTTAATAAGTTAGCGATTCTCTATCTACACTTACCAAAGATATGAACTTTGTTGACATTATAAATACATTTGCAAAACATAATTCACGTAGAAAATTATAATTTTTTTTAAACATTTTGTTTGATTAATTCATCTAAATATATGTTGGTATTGAAAATATTTGTGTTTTTTAATAACCACTCCATATGATAGTTATAACTTTTTACACAGTACAGGAATAACAAATTAAATTAAATTAAAAATGTTGTAGTAAATAAGTAATAAGATAGAGAAATATTTTTAAAAAATAAAAAATATCCTACACAGTTTTCTGCACTTAATTGACTGTGATAATTGATATTATCTGACCTATTGCACTCTGCCAATAAGTAACTGAAAAAAATATTCGCATTTATAAATATTTTTTTTGGTAGTATAATTAATCTATATACCAGTGTCTTATAAACAATTTTATTTCTAAGTTATTCTTAAAAGAAAGCGCTTAAGAAACAGTGCCCCAGAGCGCCAAAAATGTAAATACGTCTCTGTTGATATTATTACAGACGCCACACGCGTGTGCTCAACCACCGCACCACCTTACTCGTATAACCACTGCGCCCTACCACAGTCTATATTATCACTAATTCAAAAAAAACATAAGGCCAGACTTACAAGACAAATTTACAGAAACTCTATATAAATAAATAAATATTAAACAATATAATACCATTAAAATCTGTAAAATATTTTTAAAGAGTAACATGACTCATAGATAGATTTGAATGATAATTTATTAAATGAATTAAAAATTCAAATTTCAAATTACTAAATAACCTCAAAAACGTCTGAACAGCAATGATTTCATAAAAAGTGGTCAGCAAAAAAAACATTTTGAACATCGCAAGCGGAACCACTGATTAAATAGAGTTGTCGGATTTTATCTTCTAAAACCATGGTATAAGTAATAGAAGAATACATTTTGATAAGATAATCGATGATGCAATTTCAGTTGTTATCAAATTTAAGGTTTTGAAATTCCGTCACCAGACACCAATAGTTGCACTTGTTCTCTTGTCAGTAATCGTAAAACGTGTTATAGGTTTTTGCCGTTTTAGTTTATCCTTTTCCTTTTTCTTGTCTTTATTTGAATGTTCGACTACTTACATTTTGTTCTTATTGTCATTAAGGTATAATTTGCTCATTGTTATTATAGAACGACGGTTAAGATTTCGGTATGTATTGGTAGTTTTAAAAAAGAATTGCTTATTCAGTTTGTAATATAATACCTACGTATATGAATTTATAACATTTCTGTTATACATATAAATTTATATTACATGTATTGTTTTAAAAACTGAATAAGTATATTATTGTTATTGTTATACCTCAATTAAATTTTTAACATTGCTTATAATTTACTATTTTATAATATTGATGACTACATATTTTTGATAAATAAAGGCAATGGAAGCAAATATGAGAGATCGTGCAGATGCTTATGGCTGCCTTGAACTTGTGAAAGAACATATAAGAAATAAAAAACTGCATTGTGCTTTAAAACTTTCAATTCAAGCTTATAAATTATGTCCATCGCCTCCTACTAAACGTAAGATCTAACACCCTAATATTAAGTATTAATATTAAGATTAATATAATAAAATCTTTACAAATTGTAATTGCCATCAAGAGTTTATCCTGTATTATATTTCCATTTTTAATTGTTTATGGTGATAATAATGTCTCAAAAGGTAATTTTTTGGTATAATCTCTAGATATAATGATCATAAATAGTAAGTTAGTTTCTGACTTATGATTAATTTTTACTCTATTAAGAGGACGTGATACCCATATACGTTGTCTCCGTCTTATTAATGTACAATATGGCAAAAAACTGTTTTGCGCGGGATAGAACCATTCCCTTGGTATTTATAGTAGAATTACCAAAATTCCACTGCACATAGGGAACAACTTTATCAATGTCGTAGCGTTTTAATTTTTTATATCATTTACCGATAATTTTTAATAATTAAATGAAAAAAATCTAGAAAAATCCTATATTACTACAACTGATAACTTTAGTTTTATTTATGTTATCCGAATAACAAAAAACGCTACGACACAGATAAAGTTGTTCCCTATGCGTTATGAAATTTTGGTTATTATACTATAAGTACCGAGGGAGTGGTTCTATCCTGCGAAAAACAGTTTTTTGCTATGTTATACATTTGTAAGACGAAGACAACGCATACAGGTATCACGTCCTCTTAAAATTAAATTATTTAGAAAAAAATTCTTGTATTTATTAACTATTTATAGGTTTGTAATGTTTTGTCTGATTGATTCATTTTAAAATGTTATATCATAAGTATAGATTATATGTATAAAAAATTTTTATTTTTTATTTATATATTATAAAATTGTTACCATTAATACTTAACATAATTAAGTAATAATTTAACTAATGAAAAATTAGGAATTTCATTTCATTCATTATTTTTTATTATTATCTTGGAGGGTTTCGTAGTGGAAAAAATTGATATTAAAACAATTTTACTTAAAATATTTCTTTTTTCTTAATAATAAAATTACACCCTACATTGGGGAAATCATTATAAATATATGCATTAATTTAACACATTTTAATGTTTATGACCAAACATTATCTTTGAATCTCAAACTCACTTTTACAAATTTGGAAATAAAAAATATTATTTTATATAACATTATAATAGAAAGATATACTTACAATTGTAATTTAATAGTTTATAAGCTCAACTATCATGATATAGCTATAAGTGTTATATAGTAACTATAGTAACTTATAATATAGTTGATTAACATTTTACTAATATTTAAATTATTATCATTATTTGACATTTTTAATATTTATGCAGTTAAAACCACAATAAAAATTATAAAGTTTAAAAAATACCATACAATTAAAACAAAACATTTATTTTTAATTTTTATTCCAGTCATCATACATTTAGATCCCAAATCTTTAAAGATAAAAGTGAAAACATGTAACATTAAATTGTAAACCCATTTAAAAGAGAATCTTAAGTATATTATTTTAATAACTTAAGTAAAGTTGTTAAAAATACCAAATAAAAATTAAATAAAATATTACATTCAAATCTTACACTTCACACTTGCACATGTTATTGTATTAAAACCAAATTGTTATAACTAAATGTAATCATTATTTTTTTCTTAAACTAAATATTTTGATATAATCACTTGAATTTCAAACTCCAATTTTTATAAAAAAAATTGCTGTCAACACTCCTGGAATTTACTATAATATGCCTTTAACAAGTTGAATTTACAATAGAATTTATTTTAAATAAGTAATTATAAGTTTGAAATATTTTTACAGTGAGCGAGATTACACATTAATTATGTTTGGACATTAGGATATTTTGACTAAATATCTATTTTTCAAATTAATACACTATTAAACTATCACTGTGGGAATTCCAATAATATATAAATTATATGTCCAACTATAATATCATAGTTTAATTAAGAACCTATATATATATATAACAGGTTTTTCTTATGTACTAAGTTTTTGATAGATAAGGCATTTTTACTCTTTGGTTTCACAGAAAATGTTTTATGTTTAAAAATATTATCAATTGAAGTGTAAATAAATCAAAATAAATATCATTAATGTAAATGACGATCATACACATTTTTAACCTACTTTTTTTTACATTAAATTAACAATATTGCTCTAAAATAATCAAATATCTTTTGGTCAAGATCAACTAAATTCCCTAGATATAATATATTATGAAACTTATATTTATATGTTTTTAAACATTTTTAATATTGGTAATATGTGTACAATACATTCTGGTTTTTTCCTTAGTATTTGTCTCATATAATCGGTGCCTGGAGAATTCTTGGCCCTTGCATTAAATCTTTGATTTTTGATAGTGCCATACGGGTTATACTGTCTTTATAATAGGTTCACTATTATAAGTGATATACTCCAAGCAAGGTTGATAACATAAACGTATAAAATGTTATTTTATTTTAAATACATATACCAGCAAGTGCCCTTATTACAATATTGTTTACACAATTTATAAAATATAATTTACATTATTACATTTAAAATACCTATTATATTATAATAGAATTTAGAATTAATAGTTATAATACAAAGTCTGCATTAGCCTGAGACATCATTCGCCTTATAGGTTCATTCTGTTGATAGTTTGAAAGAAAGTGGGGAATATGGAAGGGAACGGTTGTACATAAAGTTCTCTGGAGAATTTGTAATGTAATGTAATGTATAATAAAATTATATACCATTTATAAAATGACTAAAATATAATATCACATTTATTTTCTTTGAAATTTATAATTATTCAATATTCATTAAGTACTATATTGATTTAAATCTTAACTTATACTTATCTACTTTGCATATAATTTTTATATTGTTATATTGTATTTTATGACAACCTATTAGTGTTTATTGATTTTATTTTAGATCAACTAAAAAATAAAACAATATCGTCTAATGTATATAACAAATCTAAAATAATTATGTAATAAACTACAAAATTTACATCTTTATTAGTGAATTTATATTTTATTTAAATTTAAAATCAAACATATTATATTTTCAAACATATTTATTTGTTATTATTTATAAATTATACTGTAAATCTCAATAAATATAAACATATAAATGAATGTAATAAATCAAATTAACTAAATATTTTCTTGAATTATCTTAAATTTAAAATAAAAATGAAACAAATGATTTTTCAGTTATTTTTTATAAATAATTCTGTCAATTTCAATAAATTTAAATTTATAAAATAATATAACAAATCAAATTCGTTAAAACAATGGAATTTTATTGTCAACTCTACCATTTAGTGCACTTGTAACCAATAGTCTCATGACTTACTAGCATTGTTGTATACTAAGAGACATTGGGTTAAATTTTTACAACTAATAATACCTGTTATTATTCAATTAAGTGCATTTTTGTATTAATATATTTTTAAGTTTCAAAACTTGTATGATAATTGTTAAAAATCATAATCAAAGAATATCTATCAATTTAAATCCATCCCTATTTTATTACATTGCGCACATTCTGAGGGAAGCCAGGTACACAATTTTGGTTTGTAGTTATATAATTATTGGTAATCACTGATTTATTTTATTTGCTTTTTATAGGTTTGTAACATTATTACAGTAGGCATGACCTTTTATTATTTGTTTGATTCATTGTTAAAAAATTACAATACATATTATTTTATTTGTATCTGATTCATGGTTATATATACTTACATATTATCTATTATCATAATAATAATAATTATTATTTTTACATATCAATCAATAACATATAGTAAATTGAGTTGTATTGAAAATTTATATTATATAATATATATTTTGAGTCTTTGAGGACTCATAAAAAAATCTACTGATGTCTCCTTGAGGGATCCATTGGCTAACAGAGCTAGTTTATTTGTAGAATAATTAGAAAAATGAATTCACAACAGCTATTTTATAATATATCTAAAAGAATCAGTAGACATTTTTCATTGACATTTCATAATTTTATATTAATTGGTTCATTGATGCTTCCATTCAACTTTTATGAAATTTATGAATGGTCTCTCTTAATTCTACACCTGTAATTATATATGAATGCCAATTTAATACAAATACTAACTTCACCTACTTAACCTAACTTTTCTCAAAACTTGTGTAGTTTGTATAAAGTTTTATTTGTGATGTATTAATATATAATTCGTTTATATATTATATATTTTTATGAACTATGAAATCTAACATAATATTTATATAAATAAATAGATTTTTTCTTAATATCTATCTTGAATTATTTAAATTAATAAACAAATATGATCAAAAATTTGTGTTTGGCCATTTACAAATTTATATATTTTTTTTTATATATACCTACATTTTGGGATCTTTACTATTCTAAAAGTTTTATGTACCTAACTAAAATAATACTTTTTTTGACTATAAAATTTGAAGTTTAATCATTCTAAACTACTCTTGATATTACTTCTGATTTAGCTAAATGATATTTGATTGCCATAATCCATGAATTGTGTTGTAAACCATAGTTTAATACAAAGATTTATTTTTAATTTAGAAATGTTTAGGATAGAATATTTGCAAATAGGTGTACGTTAAAATGGAAACTCAAGTTTTTGTTAAAATTCATATTTAATTGGTTAAGTATATATACAATGTATTCATATATTTTGAAAAAATAATTTAAATGTATTTGTAGTTTTAGTGATAAAATTAAAATCTAGATTGAAAAAATCAAAAATTCAGCCAATGACAAGAAGACCACCTTCTCCTGGTTTGTAAATAAATAAATTATTAATTTTGATTACACATTGTCCAATCATATTTTGAATTGTAGAAAAGTGTTTTGAGGAATCTTCTGTTGGGGAAGATTCCGACTCATCTTTTATTGACGATTGCAATACAGAACAACCAACAGAAGAGGGGATAAGCGATAATGAATCAAGTAAGTTAAACCATTTATAATATATTAATTTTTTAGTAAGTACAAAGTGAAACTTTACGGAACTTTTAGTTGTAGTTATTTATTTTTAAAAGTGAGTCATTTCATAATTTTAATAATTATCTTAGAATCTGAATTGAGTAAATTTTTTTTTCAAGTAGTAAAATGAATTCAAAAGTTTAATTTTCTACTATAGATTAGATTATTTAGAACATTGATTAAATTATCTGGTACATATTATGATGTTACAATTATAGAAGTTTTTTTAGAAATTACATAAACTATTACTTTGTTCAATTATTTATGATCAGGTATAAATTCCTATTTTAAGTTTGTATGAAATTTAAAAATTACTTTTTTTAAAGTTTTTTACTTAAGATTTAATATACTAAGATTTTTTAATAAATGGTGAACTTATTTTTGAAACTTAAACATAGAAAAAAGCCTAAGCACCACAAGTAAACTGATTGTGGTTTTTCAATATCATTATAGTTATTTTCAAATTCATCCATCTGATGCCGATATCATCAAAATGTCCCAAAGAATGTAGTCCAATACCATCCATTTTTTTATTTTATTGATATTTTTAATAATTATAAATAAAAGTATGTTATGGCTAATATTTTTTATTCAAAATGGGTCAATTCGTTTCACTAAGAGGGCATTTAGCCTAGCCACGAGCTATTTCAACGTAGGCGCATTTCGTATTAGCTGTCCCCGCGTTGCGTACATTAATATATGTTATTAAATTCATAATGGTATTAATTGTTAAGTAGGTAATTAGATTTTACTTCTTTATCATATATTACAATCTGTACTCATCAGGTAAATATAGTTTATTTTCAGTTTCAATAAGTTATTAAATTGAATGGTATTATAGTGATTTGCCTATTGTAATTTGTAGCTACAATTTTGGCTATGTCTTAATCAATTTTCATTGGTCACATAACTCGTAACACATGCTGTATAAAATAAATAGTACCTAATATAAAGCTAAATTGTGGCCGTGAAATATTTTCATATAATAGGAGTATGTCATCCAACAAATTGGATGTTTATTAATTGTTTGAAAAAAGTTCAAGCTGGCCATGATTATTTTTATTTTTTATTCACAGATAACCGCAGGAAAAAGTTCACCCAATAAATAAATAAATAAATAAATAAATATTTTAAAAATGTTAAAAAATTTAAAAATAGTGTGACTATGTGATAGTAAGGATTACTTTACATATTTAAAAGGTGTAGCATATAATATCTTGCTACATTAATATTATTTTTTATACGTATTAAAATAAATTATTTAACAATAATTATTAAATAAAGAATCAAATGTATTTAATAAAATAAATTAACATTATAATCTTATTAATCTTAATCTAAATCTTTTTAATTTATTTATTTAGTCATTATTTAAAAATATTTAATATCTATGGCGAATTGTTGATTCGAATTGATTGAATTGATTTTTGGAATGGGTTTTCAATATTACATATAGAACATTTTTATTTTTTTGGTTTTCAGGTTTGATTGATATGAAAAAAGATGGAGCTTTCAAGTGTCTTCAAAGAGCAGAACAATGTATTGCTATGAATCAGTTCAGATTGGCAGAACAATTTGTGCACAAATCTAATACGATTTATCCATCATCTGTATCTGATGGTAATTATAACTGATTAAAAATATACCTACTGAATTGTTAAAATTTAATTGATATCATGACACATAATTAAATCCCTATGTATTTATTATTTGCTCCAGTCACTTTCGATCTTATTTCTTCTTTTGGTCATTAATCTGATATTAAAAGTTTGAATATTATTATAATGTTGTATGGTGAATTACTTTTAAAACATTTAAATTCTTCTTCTTTCGGATAAACGGCCACTAGGATCATCCCATCAAACAACCTTCCCTCCAACCATCCCTGTCAGATGCTTGTTTCTTCTAGTCTAACCTCCATTTAAGGTGTACATGTCTTTCTTAACCAAATCTTCCCATCTCCTCATGGGGGGTCTTCCCAAAGGCCTCTTCCTCACTGGATCCTTATTTAAATGTAATACTAAATGTAGCAAAGGATTCTGACTCCGTCAAGCATGTCCGGCCCACTTTAATCTTTGATTCCTTATTGTTTCCAATATATTCGGCTTTTGGAAAAGTAATTCTAGCTCGTTGTTTGTTTTTATCCTCCACTCATTGCTATTGCTATATTTCATCGGACCATAGATCTTCCTTAATAATTTTCTCTCCCATACTATCAGCTTTCTTTCATCTTCTTTTCTTAAAGGCCATGTTTCCGCTCCATATGTTAAAACTGGGCGCAATACTGTCGTATATAGCTGTACCTTGATAGAGATATCGTAGTAGTTTTATCAATCCATAGAAAGCTCTGTTGCCCGCTAGTATCTTTGATGAGATTTCCTTGGCTATCTCGTTCTTTTCAGTTATAATTGACCCTAAGTATTTAAACTGCTTGGCTCTGTTGAAAACAGTTTCCTACATTCTAGGATGGGTACACATCCGCAGTTTCTCATTTGCCAACGACCATGTACTTTGTTTTGGCTTCGTTTATCTATAGTCCCACTGTCGATGCCATTCTTTGTAGACGGTCGAACAGTGATTTCAGTGCATTTGGTGATTCTTCCATTAGTACTACATTATCCGCATATGGCAATAAGCCTATTGAGGAATTCTGCAGTTTTACTCCTTCGTTGGATCCAATGTTCATTGCTCTAATGACTTTCTCTAATTCTATGTTAAATAGCACTGGCGACATAGAATCTCCCTGTCTAAGGCCTGACTTTACTGATACTGCTCCGTTTGAATATTTCCTATTTTGACTTTAATAAATTTCTCCAAAATACATGTCTTCACTAACTTTATAAATTTTCATGGGAAGTTAAATTCTCTCAAAATGTTGATTAAACTCTTTCGATGAATATAGTTATATGGCTTCCTAAAATCAATGAAAATAACATGAATTTCTCTGTCGAATTCCCACATTTTTTGGAATATTTGCCAAAGAATAAATATATGGTCCGTTGTTGATCTACCAGGCCTAAAACCTCCCTGGTAGTCGCCAATATTGTTCTCCGATGTTTCTTTTATTCTTGATAAGATGCAGTTATCGAAAACTTTATCACATTTAACAGCACTATGCCTCGGTAATTATTACAATCTTGCATGTTTCCTTTCTTGTGGATTGGGCATATCATCTCTATTTTCCATTCCTCTGGTATTTTTTGAGATTTCCAGATCTGACAAATCAGTTTCCTTATTTTCACTAGCAATTCTTCTCCTCCATTTTTTTAGTAATTTAGTTTGAACTTCATCCTCACCCAGGGCCTTATGATTCTTAAGCCATTTTACTGGAAGTTTTATCTCTTCCAAAGTTGGTTCCGGGCAATCTTGTTTGTTCCAAATTCCTAGACCAAAATTGAAGACTTCTTCCAGTTTGTCACAATTTAATAACTCATCAAAATACTCACTCCATCTTTTGCCTATCTCCTCGTTCGAGGTTACTAGTGATCCATCATTGTCTATTAAGAATCTTTCTTTTTATTACCTCCTGAGAGGTAATTTATCTGTTTGTACATGTCTCTGGTTTTATGCGCTTTATAGTAGAGCTCTGCTTTATCCATCACGTCTCTTAGGTATTTCCTTTTCTCACATCTCAGTATATTGTTCGTTTCTCTTTGAAGGATTTTATACCTATTGAATAAAGTTTTATTATTTGTGTCGTTTAACCAATTGTTTCTTGCCACTCTTCTTCTCTTAATAGCTTCTTCACAGATTTTGTTGAACCAAGGTTTGGTTTTTGAGATTTTCTTTCCTAATATCGTTGTCACTACACTATTAATAGATCTTTTTATTTTATCCCAGTTCCTATCCACATCTGCGTCGGCTACTTCTTCTTCCTCTTGTAAAATTTCGTTAATTTTGTTACTAAATTCTCTGCTTGTAGATTGGTCTTTCAGTTTATCGATATCAAACCGTCCTGTATTTACCATTCGTCGTTTATTAAGTTTTTTAAATTTTACCCTCATCTATATTCCAACAAGTAGGTGGTCCGAGTCCAAATCAACTCCTCGTAGAGTCTTTATATTCTAAATACCATTCTTGAACCTGTTATTAATTAGTACATGGTCTATCTGGTTCTTATATTTTCCATCGGGGGATATTCAGGTATATTTATAAATGTCCTTCCTTGGGAACATGGTATTTTTGATCACTAGCCATTTTCCCACCGCAAAATTAATTAGTTTTATTCCATTGTCATTTAAAGTTGCATGCTATGAATTCCTACGGCGCTTCTGTAACATTGCTCTCTTCCTATCTTTGTGTTAAAGTCTCCCAGGATCAGTCTGACCTGGCCTTCCGAAGTATTAAACACATCTTCCAGTGTTGCGTAGAAGAGTTCTTCTAATTCGTCTTTGTCATCGGTAGGAGCATATACATTGATTAATACCATATCAAAATTTTCTGTTGCTAGCGTTAAAGTACATATCCTTAGACTAACATCTCTAAAATCTTTTAAAGCATGAATAATTGATTCGTATACCGCAAATCCCATACCCAGTCTGTGGGCATGTTCGCATTTTCCATTAAGAATAGTCATTTGAGATAATTTTGTTGTTCCAGCATCTTGCCATCTAATTTCCTGAAGCGCCACGCACTTTATCTTATATTTTTCTACTTCTCTTACTAAATTTACCGTCGTTTCTTTGTATAAGGTCCTTATGTTCCAAGTACACAATAGTTTCCAGTCTTTTTTCCGTTAAATCTAGTCCGAGGCTTGTTGTTTGAGTCCTGAATGGTTGCTTTTTTACACGGCAGGGTTGTTAGCCCTGCGTATAACCCCCAACCATTTAAGGTCAGGGTAGGGCTGCTATAGTGCACTGAGCGATGGGCGCGCCACTTTCCCCTACGTCGTGAAAACGTTTAAATTACCATAAATAATTAAAATGTAATAACAGACTGTCTCATAATAATTCTGAACGACATTGTTATCAAATATTTGTTAAATATCAATATAAATACATTTAATTATGATAGATAAAAATGTTAATTATAATTAAAATGTAATTATTTTTAGATTTTCTTAAAACGCTTAAAGTAATAAGAGAAAACAGAAAGCCTAAGTTTACAGAAGAACAAGCAAATATTGTCAAAAAGTAATTTAATTTTCTTTATATAGTTTTTAAGAGAGTTTGAGTTGTGAAAATTCAATTCAATTCAAGAGAATTTTAAGAGATATATTTCTCCTAAATATTTCATTCAATACATTTCATATAGATATTTCATTTCCATTTATTTTACACTTAATAAGTACCACTTTAAATTACACATATTATATTTTGATATTATTGTCTTTTTAGAGTGATAAATTGTGAAAATTATTATAAAATGTTTGGAATAAAATATACTGCAACTAAAGCTGAGATAAGATTAGCTTATAAAATCTTAGCCTCGTTAGTACATCCAGATAAAAATTCAGCTCCTGGGTCAGAAGATGCATTTAAAAGTAAGAATTAAACTTATTAAAATTTAATATTTCTATAGTATAAATGATATACTTATTTTTTAATCAGTTATTTGGGTTGCTGTTGATACATTATGCGATGATATAAAACGTAGTACCTATGATCTAAGTTTAAATGAACCATTATTTTGTCCATCTACTAGTAAAGATGTTTGTGAGTAGTATGCTTGAATACAATATTTTATAGAAGAAAAAAAATCTTCATAATATTTGAATGCACACAAATATATTTTTATTTATTTAATGTATTATAATTTTAGCTAATATGCGTGGTAAATCAACAAATATAGAAGCTCAATTTTGGTCTTCATTTGAAGTGTTTTGTGATTCAGATGGTGATGAATATGTTTCTGAAAGCGAAGATGATGTTTATGAAGTTGAAGATGATGACTAATTATTATGAATTTAATTATTAATAAAAATTTAAAAATTAAAAAAAAAAAAAAAGAAACACTAAATAAATTTATTTTTATTTCAAATAACTTCTCAATTAGTAATGTTTAAGAGTTTAAATATAATACGAATTATTCTATTTTATGTATTCAATTGAAATATCAGATAATATTAATTAATATTTATATTATTATTAATATAATACCAAGTTTTAGTGACTGAAATCTTAATTTAAATTATATTTGAGTCATCTTAGATACTGTTCATTACCAATAGTACATTTAATAATTTTTTTTTTTCGACAAATTTATTTACTTTTTAGTACTTATAGTTTAGTTGTTTGCTTTTTTAATTTACAGAAAAATGTATGTCTTTCATTTCAATTTGATTTTAAGTAAATATATAAGATGTAATTTACAAAGTATTTTAAAATTAATAAACTTAAGGATTTTATTAGTACATTTTTTCAAAACCATTTATTGGGTTGAATAATGAGATTTAATAAAAGCAATGTATCAACTTTTGGATTTTTTTTAATTTCTTAAATACATCACCATGTTATTACATTATAATGATTATTTTTTATTTAATTTAAAAGTAATCAATTTATTTACAATCTATACATACATGTTACATAATAAGGAATTAGGAAACAAAATAGTTATATAATGCAAAGCAAAACAAGTTTTCAAACAGGAAGGGGAAGTTGCCCATTTGTGGCATCCTATGAGCAGTTGTTTTATATTTATTTAAGGATATTGTATGTCCCTATACCAGTTGGCAGTTCCTTTTAAGACATCGGGGTAAGTTACTTGAGATTTATACCCACAAACATTGATGACAGAGTAATTTGTTATTTATTCTTTTGTCAATGCTACAAATAGTATACATTTTATTAAGATATGTTAAAAATATATAGAATCTGTTAGGTAAATGCTATCATAATATTATCATAATAATGCTGTAATATCTACTATTGGTAAATAGCTTAAGTCAATAAATATTTTTAGATTAAGGGTAAAATGACTAATATTGTAATTACAAAATTCGTTCAAATACTCTTAGAAATATTTCAACATTTAATTTTGCAGCGCTTATGACATTTTTTTGTGAATTTTTTTTTTGTAATCAACAAATATGTATGAGCATTGATTATGAATACTAATATATTTAAAATTGATGATATAAGGTAATTTAAATTTAAATTTCAAGTCTTTAGTATTGAAATTAAAAGTTAAATACATTTTTAACTGAAATACGTAAACTATCATTATTTAAAATTCAAATGCTTAGAAAGAATTAGCGACAGCGATTCTCGACCTTTTTTATAAAAGTAAGATTACATATATGTTATAGAACTATAAACGTATACAACTATGGAGAATTATTAGTATTCAATTTTCGAAGTTTTATTCTCAATCCAAAATTATTTTACGAAATAAATAAAACTAAAACCCTTATTATAATATGACTTAATAATATTGACATGTGTCATGAGTTCATGACCGTTATCTATTTTTAATACATTATTACTATAATATAGATATAATATTTTAATTGAAATTTTAATTTACAAATTTAAACCTAAGAATTAGGTAAGTACTTGTGAAAAATATTTTCTTGATAATTTTTTCCATATTATGAAAATCACAAGAATTTAAAAACTATATTGAAGTTACCAATGAATTTTATTTTTATTTACAATAATAAGTGATAAAACTAAGTTACTAAGTTGTTTTCAGTTGTAGTTTGTAACCTGTAGGTAGTTTTAACTTAAATTAATATTCACAGTTATGCAATATACATTTTGTTATTTAATTACAAAGTAATAATGATTTATGATAACTCATTGACTGTACACCGTATATTATATTAATATACAATACAAACTATAATAAAAAATTACAACATGCATTTTCCGCAAAAGATAGTCTTTATATGACTACTATTTACTATGATTACTATAATAGTTATGTACTGGTACCTATTTTTGGTGTTAATTTGTTTTTACTTTGTAGTTTATACTTTTAAATTATAATTTAATCACTACTGTAACAATTGATAATTCATTGTAACAACATTTCAATTTGTATTCATTTGTTCAGTAATAACTAATAATTCTAAGTGTAGGTTATTGAAAATTAGAACATTACAAAGCTTTTCCTTCTTTTGCCTTCAAAAAATTGCCGCTCGACTAATTCCATTTTTTTTTCTTCTCTTCATAACACTGTATAACAATAATATTGATCAGAGTTGGGATTTATAACAAGTACAATTGCATGAATATCGCTAAATATGTTCTAAAAATATTCAATAAAAATTGAAAATTATGCGGAGACAAAAATAATTCTATATATTGGTCTATACTTTTAAGTAATTTATGTTTATCGCTTACAAGTTTACGAATTATTATATAATAATAATAATATATATATATATATATATATATATATTATAATATCCACTATATTTAAAGCATCTGGTAAATTTCTTAATTAACTGAACTATCTAATAAATCACAAAATAAGTAAAGATAAACAAGATAAAATTTTAAATTCAGATTCAGATTCTGAAACAAAATAAATGTATCCCTCAGTTTGTGAATAATATGCAAATACTATAAAATTCCAACCTTGACTATAATAGTATTGTATGTATATTATACATTTATACACATACAAGTGTTCTTCAAGTCATTATCTGAGTGTTATAGGTATTAACACTGTACTATATCTATATGGTTTATGGTCACATCCTACACACATATTATTATACCCAAAATGTTGATAGTAATAGCTGAGTCTTGTGTACGGACGTCCGGTAGATTTTCTTTTATTATTTTTGTATAAATTATAACGTTTATCATTATTAGCTGAGACCGTTTCGGCGAATAAATTCATCGAGGTCCCATCATCGCTTTGTTATTAGTGTTATAACCTTATAACATTATTATTAAATAAATAATAGGTAGTTAAGAGCATAAGAGGACGCTACCCATGTATAAATTCGTCCGAAAAAACCGTAACACGCTGGATAGAACCACTAGGGCTGTAGTGATAGATCAGACTCCAAATTTTTACGTATTATAGACAGTAGTCTAAATGGCTCAAGATAAGTGGAGGGATGCCTTACAATTCAGATTTCCTGATATCATCATAACATTCTTCATACCTTGTATAGTATTTTTTTTTTATAGTTCACATTTTGTTTATGCATCAGAATACTACAATCTTTTTCTATCTATCATAAATAATCTTTAAAACTAAACAAATAAATAACATATTTTCAAATTTAGTAGCAAAAAAACTGACAACTACAAAACTAGACAAAATAAGTAGAGGGATGAAAAATGTAAATACAAAAAAGTAGAGGGATGTCATCCCTCCGTATCCCTCCCTCACTTCGACCACTGATTATAGACATTTATTTAATCAATGTTATAGATGAGAACATCTATGAAATATCGTTTTTATTTTTTCAATATCACTTTTATAAAAAAATTCTTATTGTTTCAAAATTAACTAATATTGTGTTTTTCAAACTTTTTTTTGATTTTTAATGTTTATTAAGAATATAAACAATTTGTACAATTATGCACAATAATTATATGCGAGGAATAAAAAAATGGTCATGAAAGTCGTGATTAAAGGAACCACCAATTAGTGACACTTTAGCTGTTGTTAGATTTAAATGAAGATGTTATAACATGTTCAATTGAATAACTTTTTTTTAGTTCTGATATCGAAAAAATAATAACGATGTTGCCAGTGGCGTGCGGTGGTAAAACCTTATAGGGAAGCGCTAAAATAAGTATACCTACCTAAAATTCAATAAAAATGTACTCATATTAATATTTTATTGGATATTATATTTATTACCAAACAAGTTGATTGTTAAATATATATTAGGTATATAATGTAATACGTAAACAATTATACAATAAATATTTGTAAGCTTAACTAAAATGTATAAATATTTGCCAAACTTCGTATTCGAGAGAGAAACATTTTATATTATTAAAAAGAACCAATAAGTACTATTTCTTTTTACTTTTATCTGGGCAAGCGCCGCTTACCTCGCTTGCCCTGACTGCACGCCACTGGATGTTGCACAGTTAAAGCTTTCTTTATTATATTGTGCAAATTCAATGTTCCAACCGTCGCGTCATCCGGTAGTCGTTTTTTTCGACGGCATAATGGTCCACGAGTTCCTGTATAATTCTTAGAAATTCCAGGAATCTCCCAGACTGCAAGAACTGACAACAGTTGTCGGAGACTTGCACCAGCACCTCGATTTATTTAAAATTTCCAAGCTATGGAATATTTACTCGGAAGGCCTACGAATCTATATATGATGTACGGGCAACGCGCTTCGATTTATAATCATATATTTTATACAATAACATGATGACGTGCATCGTATACGAGCATCATAATTAATAATATATTTTAACCGGGAATGCTTTAGCTGGTGCAAATTGTATTGCATTTGCCGCATGCGCGTGTACGAGAGGAAAAAAAAAATACAGAAAAACATCAAGTTGTAATCATTGCCGTGGCATGCGGGAAATCCATGATCGCACCGCGCACCAGTTATTTTGAAAATCATTATTATTGTTACAGTCGGCTTTTCGTACGCACGCACCAGCTAGCTAGGTCATGCCTCGTAATGTTATTGCTATTAATTGTCGACCAACGATTATTGTGTATTATCTTTTATTTCCGCGGATAATGTTGCCGTCGGTCGATCGGATAAGTAATAATATTATATTCTGTAACAACTAAACTAATATAGTAATAATAACGCACAAGCAATTACGCAACGTTAATCGTCGGCGTCGGACGGACCGGGATCATTACACGCGGATAATAGATTATTGGAAATTACCCGGGTAAAATTCACGTCGCGGGTCTAAAAATAATATTCTCAACGAGCCGGGCGAACAATGGAGCTTTGGGGGCCAACCGAGTGTTCCGCCCCACCACCACCCCTCACGACGATCGCCGCCGGGCGCGTTCGTCGTCGTTCCCCGTCGTCGCCCGAGCCCCGCGCTACCATCACCGACTGTCCGATCGGTTCGATTGCGTGCCGCGCCAACGCCGCCACTCGATTGTTCTTGCTCGCCCGTCGCATCGCTCACCGTGTCCCATCACACGCGCCATCAATTTCCCCGTCGACACTTGAAGCTCGGCGATTTCTAACCCGAGTGTTTCACAACCGCTGGCCGCACATTCCATCCGGCGCGGCATAATACAACAGTGTCATCATCATGTACGTGCAAGTGAGATCGTTGGCGACCGGCAAGTCCTTCACCATACCCACGTCCCGGACGACAATGGTGGGAGACCTGAAAAAGCTTGTCCAGAAACGGTTCGGCGTGGAGTCCGACAGTCAGAGGTTGATATTCTGCGGAAAACAGGTAAAGCTTAAATATCATTAATATCGCACAATAATTTTCGATATTTTCTACTCGTGTCCGTCACTGGTAAAATCAACCCATATGGCACCATTCCATGTAAATGTAGGTAAAGCCAGTGTTAACTGTATCTCTCTGGGCTGTTTTATTTCTATGATTTCAATACGTAGTACTGTACAAGGGTAAAAACATTAGATTTTGTGATCGCTATAATTTTGGATCATTGCGGTCTGTAAATCAAGAGTACGACGCACAACGTTAGTAACGACGTCGGTACCCACTGGAGATGTGAAATTTGGTGTTTTTCACTTTTTTCGTAAATTTTGACTTATTCAATGGTATCGTTGTAATGATGTAGTAATATTGATATATTCAACAAAATGTTAAATAATTTATTACAAAACAATCAATTATATTTAGTTATAAAAGATATTATTTTAATTTGTATTTTATAAAAATGTTTTCCATAATTAATGTGTTAATTATGACGTTAATTTATATTTCATATTTTCATTTTATATTTTATACTTCATATAATATTCGTCAGTATGATAAAATTAGTAACTCTTTGCATGTTTGTTCGATAGTAAATAATTATACCGTGACTATATATAAAACTTTTATGAGATTGTTTTTCCGAAAACTTATAAACATTAAGGTAAACTAATTTTATAAATAGGCGTACAACTATTACAACTAATTGGTCGTGTTCGGATTTCGGAAATGCCGAGCGTAATATTATATATGTAATGTTATCTGAAGTGAATTCATGTGTTAATGACACTGGTTTTGATTCAATTTGTAATCTTTTTTATAGCATTTCAAACTAGTTAGCGACCATGAATCGTAATATACCGCGACAATAATATTTTATTGTTATTAAATTATGTATAGGTATACTTAATATCAAGGTTATATATGAAATTTAATATCACATTTATGTCTAACTCGTTAATTTACCAGATTATTAAAAAATAAAAATTCCAAAATACTATTGCAAGTCATTGAGATCAATTGATAAATCGAGCAACTTTTATTTATTGTGAAACATGGACGTTTGCTCATTTTTACTTTGATTATCAACTTTTATCATTTTGTTGATGATAATTAAAAATATTAATACATTTTTAACTTCACAATTGGGATATATAATTGATTTTTTTCATTACTTTGTCTATATTGATTTTTTAACAAATAAATCAATATACTGTAAATTAATAATAAAATCTTTGAGTTTTGATGTTCTTAAAACACATTTTATTAAAATTTAAGATGTGTAAAATTTGGGTTTTACATAAAATGTTCCTTGGATAATGTCAGGCCAGCAATGAAAAATCAACAACATTTATATTGTCGGTTACCAGTACTCATATCATTTATTATACATAATGTAGACCAGAGGCAGTTTGAACAGTTACATCTTACCGGGACAGGTTAATTTAAACTTCCTACCCTGAAAAAATATTTTCACATCGCTTGATTTATTTAATAATTACTTTTAACGTTATAATGTTAGTTATGTAGGTACCACTAAATATGTTCATACATTTACTGGTACACTATATTTAAATTTATTAAGGTTGTATGTATATATGCATATGCAGTTTTGAAAATTGTCAAACAATATTAAAATGTTCTTGTACCTGTTTGTTATTTTAGTCCTAGGAAAAAATATATATCTGCTATAAATTAATATAAGGCAAATGTTAATATGTTTCGTTTTGTATAAAATATTCTATTTCTTATCATTTTCTATAAATACTAGTTTGTACCGTCTGTTTTTATTTGTAAGGTCAAAATATCATTCAAGATTTGCTTCAATACAATTATATATTTATATTAGTAAAACTGCACTCACCACCACGGCTGTAGGTAATATGGTTGCGTAATGAGCTACGATAAAGTGGCAACCAAAAGTTATTATCAAATGTACGAAAAATAAACGAATAAGTCACGTTTGGGCACCATCTAGGTCATGCTATGTTATGTGTTCATTTAATTTTAGAAATTTAAAAATAGTTTTATGTAGTTAAATTCAAGTAGTTCTACTTAACATCTGCAAAGAGCGTTACTAATACTTAACTTTTTTAAGAGATAAGAACTTCCGTACGCCACCATTGAATATAGTGTAGTATAGGCCGATATGCAACCATACTATCTACAGTCATGCTCTTTTCTGTAAAACCTATGAATAGCCTTTTATTTATTGATATCTATACCTGATAAATAAGATAATATCATTAAATAGTTAAACCTCGATTTACTCATCAATGACTTGTTTGGTTTTTATTAATAAGCATTGAAACTATTTTGGATGTTGCTGAAGTAGCAGGTTGGAGTGACTCGCTCTTTTTTACTATTTTTCAATCAACTTACCTTTTTTACTTTATCTTTAATTTCTTCACTTTTTTCACTGTTTTTCAGTATAAACCTAGAAACAATTATAATACACTTATGTTTTATCGATTGTAGATCATATTTTCCAATTATTATTATTTCCTATAGAAATTTTCCCAATTTTATTTTCTATCATATTTTTGTATATTGTATAATAATATTATTACAATATACTAAATTTCAGTGTCCAGTATTGACTGGGGTTTAATTTGCTAGTATTATGATTATACGAATGGAAATAACACCTGGTTATAAGTTGTAATTAATAAAAATTCGCTATAGTACAATGGTAGTACTCATTATCAGTGCTTCTCAACTTTTTTTGTTATAAGGCCCCTTATATTTAATGTAAAACTGTCAAGCCCCCTCCCCTCAATCAAAATCATTAATTATTTTTTCTTGATAATATACTAAATTTACATGCACTATTTCACACAATAAATTGTTAAAATGTGAAGAAAATTAATATTTTTTTAATATATTTTTAAAATAATCTTATAATTGTATAGAACTTAAAACATATATAAACAATACAGAATTGGTAATAACTATAAAGCAGAAAAAAAAGATATTCAGTAATAATGTTTTCATCATCATAATTATCGATAGTTTAATCTAATAACTTTCCCGATATAATAACAATTTTATTATTATTTAATATCAGTTATCTAACATTAGACTTTATCAACAATGATTAATCATATGGTCGGTTATATAATAACTAAATAATCGAAAATATTTTACGGGCCTCCAGTCATATAGCCGTGGCCCCCAGGTTGAGAAGCTGCTCTTATCATAAATCGAAACTTCTGACCAAATTTTATAATTAGTGGTTCAGGCTAGCTCATTTTTACCCCTTTTGCTATGCTCTTTAGTAGTTGAATCTAGGATAATCTATTATTTATCATTCATTACTACATAAAACAAAATATCCTGAAAGTGATAGATATTATGTTATAATAACTACATTTTTGAATTAAATCGGAAAATAAAATCTCATTTTTATTTTTGTATAATTAGTTTAGTATAAGTTAAAATAGAAGAGGATGATTTCTACATATATATATATGGATATTTATGAGAGTTGGGCCGATAACACTTTTTTCCAAAATCTGATATTCCGATTTATTCTGCTGATATAAAACAGTTATTTTATTTCCATGAGTTTATAAAATTTAAAACCAAATATATTTTTCAAAACCTGATATCTGATACATAACTTATAAATCATGTGAATTATCATAATATATTAATTTTCACTAGAATAATTGATAATAATTTAATAATTTATTTTTAACAATTTTAAGTATTCTTTTAATTTTATTTAGTTGAATAAGTGAATAATAAAATAAAACAAAATATGTAATAGTAATACAAATTTATAAAATGTTGAATGATTGATATTTATCACCCTTTTTAGTTTTGTTATTACCTAAAAATTTGTGCTAAAATATTTGTTATCTTATCCTTATTAATAAAATGTTACTTATTTAACTCACTATTTTGAGGGAAAAAAAACTTACTATTTTCACTTTTAAGTACTGTATCTGCTAGAAAGCCTGAAGGTCCGAACTGGAAGTAGCAATTCCAGGTTACGTAAACTTGCATTACTATTCTATAATTTGAACTATTTTAAAATTTGACTAGTTCATTTTTTTAATACTTCCAATTTAAATTTCATTATTATTTCTGTATTTTCTACGTCTTAACAACTTATAAAAAATTTGAATATAATTAAATCAATACTTTTTGAATTAAATTCACCAAAATAGTTTTAAATATTTATAATTCTATAGGTACATGAATTTTCTTCATTCACCGTGGTTACCCATTTGTATTTTCTTTAAAAAATATCCTATAATTGTTCACCTAAATTATCGGGAGAAAAAATGTCTTTAGAATATGTTCAGCGTTATAATACCGTTTATCAATAATCATGATTTTTTCATCAATTGTAATATTTTGAAATTCCACTTACAAAATTGACTCCGGTTCAATTTGAATTTTCATCATTTGAAAATTATCCATTCATTTTTTTTTTTTTTTTTTTTACTTATGTTTCCATTTACAATTTTCTTTTGTTTAATTTAATTTTTTTTTACAGAATTGTTGTCCTCCTATAGTTAGAAAAGTATAGTTAAGAAAAGTAAATTTTTTTTTTTTTTTGCTGTTATGATTAAATAGATAATGTGTTAGTGTTAAATAGATATTTGATATATATTTTTTTGTAAGATTATGTAAAAATTAACACAAACAAATCTAGCCACATTACTTTCTCCCTTCGCCCAAACAACTGTCCACCAGTCAAACTCTGCAACCAATTATTACCTCAAATCAACCAAGTTAAATACTTAGGACTCATTTTCGACAAAAGATTAACTTGGAAAGATCACATATTTGACAAAAGAAAGAAACTTAACTCCAGATTACATTTACTACGCCCTCTCTTACGATCAAATTTAAACTTAAAACTCAAAATCCTTATTTACAAAATGTTGATCTTCCCTCTTTGGTACTATGGTATCCAAATTTGGGGTAATGCCGCTCCAAGTAACATACAAAAAATTCAATCTTTCCAATCCATCTGCCTTCGCACGATTACAAAATCCCCTTGGTATGTAAGTAACAAAACCCTACACTCAGACCTGAAAATAAATTACGTAAACCAAGTCATTATAACGGCTTACCAAAAACTCCACAAAAAATTTAATTCCCATAGTAACCCTAACATTAGTTATTTTGCTTCTCAACACATCCCAGACAACCCCCCTTGAAGACTCAAACGAAAATGGGTTAGAGACCTCTTCCATTAATAAATACTCAAGTAGGTAGCTCCATTGGGAGCCCTCCTACATCATGTCACTTTCATGTTATGTAAATCCCATCATCACTAATACTTGTTGTGCATATTATTGTATAGTTGTATATTTTCTTAAAAAAAAATAAAAAAAAAAAAAAAAGATTATGTATTTTTAGTAGTTTTAATAGTGTCTAACCTTAAGTAATTTTTTGCCATTTAAATAATTTTTCATGTTTTTTTTTTTTTTTTGTATATTTAATGAGCTTCTTCAAAAACTTCTGTTTACTACTTTTTCAGAACAAAATTATGTACTTATTCTCAATAAAACTAATTTTTTTAAGTTGATGCTCACTTATGTTATGTCGTCCATGAATCTGGAGTCATTTTTGTGAAAATGACCCTGATAATATGTATTATTCCGTAGTAACCTAACCAGTTATATTTTGTCCTGTTATCAACCGTTTTCAAAAAAAGGAGAGCCATCAAAGTCGTTTAACCAATCTAAGGATTATATAAAAAAAAAGAAAAATTAATGATATATTACCTACCTTTTTTTATATTTTGTTGTTTTACATTATATTTAATCGTGATATCAATAAATCAACATTTGGTTTTACCGATATCCCTATCACTAGCCAATAAAATTTTTCTAAATTTTAAGGTCTTCTCTTTGGCATTAAAATCGGTTTGTTTCCAGAATGTGTAAACTGGGTTAATGTTTATCATTTATTTCATATTTTTAATTTTTTAAACAATTAGTATGTAAATTAAGAATCATACAAAAGTAAGTTCAATATTGATATATTATTGTACAATAAATTAAGATTATTGATATCCTAAATAAAGTTCAGGATATTGGTATTATTGGAAAAAAGTCTAATCAGTTTGAGTTTCATATCTAATTTAAATAATAATATGGTGATTTGTTATGGCAGACCAAGCTAATGCTTTAATTTGGTTGGTTAATTTATTTTATATGACTACCATTTGTTTTATTGTTTTTAATATGAATATTAGATTTATATTATTGAGGAGTTAATGGATGAATTATTTCACATATCACCTTATATAATTAAATATATCTAATTTCATTTGATAATATTAAATTCATGATGGTTCTATTAAAATTACAGATGTTATAAATATCAATTTATTAATGTAATGATATGAATCGCAGCTTATTGGATTTACGATTAATGTACTCTTTGTCCTGCTTTTCACTTTTACTATTACACCGAAAAATTGTCTTATTGCTATTTACTCTCACAACACTAGTGAATGGGATAAATTATTATAAGATTATAAGCAATGAGATGGAATTTATCAAAAATAATTTAGGTATAGGTTTTACAGTTATCGTTTCAGTGTCACGGAGCAAATGTTCTGTGAATAAAGTACTTTTTTGCTAGCATTAAATTTAAATTTTTATTTTTGTATTTAAATTACAATATTTAATTTAATCCATAGATTAAGTTATTATTATACATGTAGGTTCATCTAAATTAACTGATTTTAATATACACATTTTGGTTGTATTATAGGTACTGATATCTCAATAAATATTTTAAATAAAATTTTTTTTTTCTTGTGGGTTTTTTGCCTTATTGATTTATTTGGTTATTGGACTCCAATGGTTGGGTTCCAATATAAGTCATTTAGCAGCGATTACTGTATTGTTATTATCTTATATAAATATATATATAATTAAAATATTCTTTATTGTTGTATCATTATTTCTATTACTGTTTTCCTATTACTGCATTATATTAAATCATTAGTTTCCAATGAGACTTAATATCAAATATTGTTTACAAAGTAAGTATACAAAGGTGTATTACAAATATAGTACTTTTTACAATGAAAAACATTTTTGGTAGACATTCTTAAGTATATTTACATGTATTTGTATTAGTAAAATATATTAATATTTTAGCTCGAAGATCAATATACCCTATTTGACTATGGTATCAATATAAACGATGTTATTCAACTGACTGTTAGAATACCTGAAGATTTGTCCAAAATCACATTAGTATCAAAAGTGGATGATGATAATAAAAATGCTGCATCTATTGCGAGTTGTTCTGTTCCCTCTAGTTCTGAAATAATTGAAGTACTCTTTATTCTTATTATTATTAAAAAACTGAAGATAAAACATAAAAAATATACTATTATTTTTGTTAGGATGATTTAGAAGAAATATCTGATGAAAGCTTGTATTTTAAAGTTGGCGATTATGTTGATGTAAGAGATAGTCAGCATGGTTCATGGTTCATAGGCAAGTTAATTAAAGTTATAAAAAAAAAAGATATAGAAGAAAAACCAAACGATCCTAAGAGTCCAGTAAAAAATGATGGATTGGTTTATGTTGTGGAGTTATTAGGGTAAGTGATATTTAGGTAATTTTAATATATAAATCATATATATCGTATTGAATCTACTGGAGATTGTCTGTTTAGTTGTGATGGTGATATGATTAAAGTTCAACTTCAAGAAATTCGACCCCATGGTGCTGAGATTGTGCCTTTCAAAAATTTAAAAAAAAATGATCGAGTCCTTATGAATTACAATATAGATCATCCTCTAGAACGTGGCTATTGGTTTGATGTGCTGGTAAAACAGATACAATCTGTCAGAAGAACTCGTACTGTCATTGTAGATGTTTATGTCGGAATACATAATGCAGTTATTCTAAATTGTAACATCAAGTTTCTGGATGACATTTATAAAGTGAAACCCTATAAATTACTTGCTGATAGGACACCAGAAGACGATAAAATAATGCAAACACGGCCTGAAATGAGTAATATTTTAGAGTTGATTTATAAAAGTTTGATATGTATTCATTTAGATATATGTTTTTCACTAACAGGAGCATGCCCTTTGAAATGTATTGTGTGCAAAGACAAGTCTGAATTTTGTAAAGAATGTGGATGTACAATTTGCGGTGGCAAGGACCGTGAAAATCAACAGTTATTATGTGATGAATGTGATCAACCTTTTCATATTAGTTGTCTTAGCCCACCCTTGGAGGAAGTTCCACAAGATGACGATTGGTATGTAAATTGACTATTTATAGATTGCTTAAGAATTTCGATTTATTATGTAATTTTTGTAGGTATTGTCCAACTTGTAAAGTTGATGAAGGCGAAATCGTAAAAGCTGGTGGTAAATTGAAGGCCTCAAAGAGAAAAACCCCGGCATCAACATCAACATCTAAACGAGATTGGGGCAAAGGTATGGCTTGTGTTGGTAGAACTAAAATATGTAATAAAGTACCTGCAAATCATTTTGGTCCCATTCCTGGCGTTGAAGTTGGAACTACATGGTTATTTCGTGTACAAGTAAGTTGTATACTAACCATTTCAAAGCGCATTTTAATGGAATTATATTTTTCCTAGGTATCTGAAGCTGGCATTCACCGACCTCCTGTAGGAGGGATACATGGTAGAGATAACCAGGGTGCATTTAGTATTGTATTAAGTGGTGGTTATGAAGATGATATTGATAATGGTGATGAATTCATGTATACTGGTTCTGGAGGACGAGATTTGTCCGGTAACAAACGCACTGCTCTACAAAGTTGTGACCAAGAATTAACGCGTTATAACAAGTAATATTGTACAATTTTGATTTTATTTAATTCTAATTTTATTGCTATTACTTAAATATACCATTTTAGAGCCTTAGCACTAAACTGTAATGCAGACATAAATGCTGAGAAAGGAGCAACAGCTGTGAATTGGAAAAAAGGTAAACCAGTTAGAGTTGTTCGGAACTACAAGCTTCGTAAACATTCCACATATGCTCCAGAATCCGGAAATAGGTATTTACTTTTAAATCAAAGAAATAACATTTAGATTTTAAATTTTATTATAAAAACTGATTATTCTAATTATAATAATAATAATTATTGTTGATTTTTTTATTTAATTTTCTTATCATATTAACATTACTTTTTTTTAAAAAACAAGATCAGTACCCGAACAGCTGTCTATTTTACATAGGTGTAGTTACTTTGCTTTGGCTGAATATTCTTTTAAAACAATATTGTTTACAAATTCCAATCATCAACCGGTCTCATTTTGAATAAGTGGAAATATATTATACATAGTAAAATCTATTTATATTGTTAGTTAAAAGATATTATACTTTATATTTTATTCAATATGCAGACATTTTGACACAGAATTATAAAAAAAATTCTGCGAAGGGTGAATAATACTATATTGCTCTGTTTAACTGAAATTTGTAGATAGTTTTTTTTTTTAAAAAAAATAAACGGATTCAGTGATGAAATTTAAAATGATAAAACATATCTGAACAAATTATACAATTATTATTAATTATAATGATATGTTCATATTTTTATTAGATACGATGGTATTTACAAAGTTGTTAAATATTATCCAGAAAAAGGAATATCTGGATATATTATTTGGCGTTATGTTTTAAAACGTGATGATCCCACACCAGCTCCTTGGACAGCAAAAGGCAAAAAGCTCATAATAAATCAGGGCCTTGATAAAATAATTGTGAGTGAAAATCATTTTAAATTATATTATACTATATTAATTTGGTTTTACATATATTTCTAGTATCCTGAGAATTATATAATACCTGATGAAGTCAGTGAAACCAATTCAAAAGCATCAGGTTCCAAAAGAAAAAGTGAAATTCAGGATTCAGGCGTGAAAGATAAATCTAACAAGGATTCTGCGATGATAAATGACCAAAAAGAAAATAATTCTGGAAAAAAATTAAAAATTCTGTATGAACTTGATAAAAAAGGGAAATCATTCATTCAAGCTGACACTGCCAATAAAAAATATTGGGATGACTGCATGGAAACAATGAAAAACGGAAAAAAAGTATATTTTTTTTTTGCATTTGGTTCATATAATTTTGTGTTTGTATTATTTTGTTATATTTTGATAGGCCTTTTTGGATAGAATTGAAGAAACTTTTTTGTGTATTTGTTGTCAAGATATTGTCTTTGAACCAATTACTTTAAAATGTAACCACAACATATGTAAAGTAAGTAAAAAGTACTATTGTAATTTAATATTTTTTCACAATATCTTGTTTAAATGTTAACTTACCTTATCCCTTGAGATTTTAGATACTATTTTGATTTTATTTTTTCGGGTAGTTGTCTATTCCAAATTAAATTTTTCCATTTTAAGTGTTCTACATTTTGAAAGCAATTTTTAATCTTTCGACAATTGAGGTCATTTATTTTTAAACATTGAATTACAAGCCTAATTCATTTGGGGGTTAATTGAGGAGAGCACCAACTATCATTGAGGGGGAAAAAATGTAATATTTACCCTTACAATAAATAATATTCATGTCTTAATTTAGATAAATTAATAGGATGATAAATATTTCTTCTTATTTTATTCAACAGTAATTATTTTATATTATTATTTCTACTGACTGTCCTTTGATGGCTTTGATTTTTTCTTCTTGTATATTACTTATTTATTTATAATTATTTGCTGTTATTAAAATTAAATGTCTTACTGTAATAGTGTGGTAAAGATTTGTTAGGAAATATTGTTTTATACTTATAATATTGTAATTAAGTAAATTAAATGTTATAGCTTATAAACAATTGTATAATATTGGACAATTATAGTGTATCAAATTTTTTTAACCTATTGCTCATTATTCATTAATATATATTGGCACAAACTGTATTCTTTAATTTACATACAAATGAACTAAATATTTATATTAAAAATTTATTATTTAAGATTGTAATTGAAAACTCATTGATTTTTAACATGTTATTGGCACTTTTTAATTGTGTAATGTACATTGTAATCGATAGAATTTTTAAGATTAAGGACAGCCATGATATAGTATAAACTACATTATTCTATTAACAGTTTTTTTGGTTTTTTCTTAGGGATGTCTGAAAAGATCATTCAATGCTGAGGTATATCAATGTCCATCTTGTAGAGCTGAATTAGGGAAGTCATATCAGATGAAGATAAATAATAAATTGGCTCAAACACTTTTACACTTCTTCCCAGGATATAACGTAGGTCGTTAAATTTGCATAATTCTAACAATGATTAGTGCTAGTTTGCAGCGATCCATTTTTACAGTAAAAGCTCAATTTTTTTATTTATATATTCCATATTTTTCATATTTTAATTATTATTTAAGGCATCAAGATTTTCTAAGACATTTTACTTTTTTAAGTTTATTTTTTGTTTCATATTATAAATTATAAGACATTTACAGTTCGTAGTATGATATATTGTTTGTAATTTATTGATTTATCTGTAAACATGATTTTTTTTTCACTTCTAGTACAAGTTGTACATTAATAG
The DNA here is from genome assembly GCA_025469195.1 of Chaitophorus viminalis. Taxonomy (NCBI): domain Eukaryota; kingdom Metazoa; phylum Arthropoda; class Insecta; order Hemiptera; family Aphididae; genus Chaitophorus; species Chaitophorus viminalis. The sequence continues at coordinate 12,707 of JAIPRK010001296.1, read as the reverse complement.
TGAAATATGTTAATAAAGGTTCATAATTAAAGGTATTTTTTGTTTTCCTAGGTTTTTCCTTGTTTTGAATATTTTCTGAATTAATGATTTAAGTTATTAATTATTAGATATGTTATATAAAATAGAGTGGAAATGTAACTATCATTAATTTGAAGTGTTTACTTTTTTATAAACTGGGTGTAATAATGTCTTATAAGTTGCATCAGTTAATTAAATATATATTTGTTTCTTAATTCAAATTACAGTTGGTAATTCTTTGACATTTTTAATATTTGTATTTGATTTGTAAATAATTATGTATGTCATAATCAGGTTTTAAATCTTAAAGTAAATATAAAGACAAAATTGTATATCTTTATTATTATCATTATTTTTATGTATGAAATAAAAACCAGATGGTAGGTATATACTTATGTATGGTGGTATGTTAATATCTTGATTTAATTATTTATTAAAAACAAAATAAAATAAAAATTGATATAATTAAATATTTAATATACATATAATATTTTTCATTGTGAAAATATTATTGATGTACATAGATAGTAGATATTTCTGAATGTACTCCTGAATAGCCAATAGATATCTTTATGGATAACAGTTGGTAATGCGATTGTAACTATGCATTACATATGACAAAAATTTATCCATATTCATTATTATGTTGATTCCTGTGTAGTTTTTATAATCTGCAATAAACACAATTGTAATATCAATTAATTTGATAAATATTTAAAAACTGGTTGTGATTAAATATCGGAGTGTTGCAATTCAGTGTAGATTTATGTACAGTTATAAAATAAATTTTATCATTAACAATTATCAATTTATATTATTGTTTATATGTTAAATATAAAATAATTATTACGATGACGAAAGATAATTGATTCATAAAATGTTATTTCATCACACATTTTTTAATAAGTTAAATTTGTATTTTCATACAGATATTTTAGTCTTAGTTTTCAATTCTTTATTTGATCATCATAGAATATTTAATGAGGGTTCAAAAACATGTTGAAAATTGATTTCTGTTTTCAGGTTGAAATTTATTTTTCTACATCAGCAATACAGTATGACATAAATTTCTGCATAGTAAAAAATGTTGTCTGAGACAGCAGTGATGATAATAATTAATAACCAATCACCGGCTAGTTGACTTTAAATATTTATCGTATAGTTAAAAATACAACGTACATGTAAAATATAATCAGATATTAAGGTTAAAAAAAGAAGGCATATTGCCAAGTGACTTATTTTGGGAAGAATAAGATTTATTTAATTTTTAGCCTTTAAACTACAATGTTTCCCGTATTTGTATGTTAAACATACTTACAGGCTTTGGTACCTTGGAGATCCTCTTCCTGCGTTAACGGTGCACATTTTAAATTCCTCTGCTTTTCTGTGGTGGTAGCAGGAGTAGTAGTAGTTGTAGTGGTGATCATAGAAGTTGTCGTTACTATAATATCTTGTGAAAGTTCATTGCCTTTTTTAAAACTAAAATATTGCAATGGTGTTGTAACAATAAAAGAAAAAGTTACATTTGTAAAATGTTTTGTCTACCAATCGCATTTTTATCAAGTATCAAGTGTAATATATTTCATGTTCCTAAATACATACGGAGAGTCTTGACAACTTTCTTCGGAGTAGCACATCTGAAAACAGCATTTATCAACTTGTTCAACTTGAACTTGGTCGTTTGGAAAATCATTGGTAATTTTAAAACTGTAATGTTTTCGAATTAAAATTTTTTATTAAATAGAACTGCAACTTGCAAGGTCAGAAAAAAAATATAAATTATATATTAAATGTAGTTAATCAAAAATGAAAATAAAATCAATAATTATATGTATAAGCATTAATTATATAATATAATATATTTTAATCAATGATATTATATATATATATTATTTCTACTTCTTTTGGATTTCAAATATGATCCAAATTAATGTTGACTACATTTTTTTTTTTATTTTAATTTGCAAACGTTAATAACTTCAATTTCACCCTTTTTAACCTGTTCAGTAATAAGGATAAACATCCTTTTATAATATGTTCAAGGTATAGTAGCCTCCATCCCTCCTTGCCCGAGATAAAATGTAGAAAAACTTAAAGCAGACCTGCGTGTTGGGAGACTTGAATGGAAAATGAATGAACTTCTATCAGATTCGGTTATTGATACATTGTCTCATTATTCAATAGTTTTCCCGAATATTTGGTAATATCGGATACTTCAGGTCAATCTTAGCATCTTAACATTCTTAACGTACGTTTTCAAATTTCAGCACTGTAGCAATTGAAATTTTCATTATTAAAAAATAATAAAATTTGTTCCAAAAAAAATCCCTTTGATTATGCATTATTAAATGACTGTTATTAATGTCAAGTTACTTAAACAATCATTTTAATAATTCCAACGCAAATCAGTACTACCATTTTATATTTATATCTACACAATATACATGTTGCAATTACATAACTTGCTATGAAAAAAATTGTAATGATAACTAATTTTAATTTACATTGATAAGCCCCTGTCCTACAACTGATCTTCTCATTAAATCTTGGGAAAGCTACTGGAATATTGTCAAATAATAAAAATAGCAGATCGATTAAAGCATTGATTAAAAATAATAAGTATTTATAATCAATGATTATGGTAATTTTAAAAATATAGTTCATGAAAAAGCTTAAAATAATTGCATTTTTAAATGTTTTAATAATATGGCATAGGTACGTTTTGTGCATAGATTACACAGGTTATAAGCCCTATTAATAATGCGATAATTAGCATTGAAATCTGAGCTCTACTGTCTACCTACAAACGAGTTAAATTCTAATATTTATGGCCAGGACTCGGAACTTTATTAGTTAAGAACAATGAAATATGCAGTATATAGTACGCAATAAAAATTCAGTCCCTTAATATTATGCAAGAGTTTAAAATGTCACATTTGTATTATAATATTATACATATTTATTATAGTTTCAATCGAAAAATAAGCTCTCAATAATTGAGCATATAATTATTATTATCGTTCTTTTCTTAAGGAGATCTTCGTGAAACAGGAATTTAGATGTTTTCTATTTACAACGTACCGATCAATCAATTCATACGATAAGAATTTCGAAAACTGATTTAAATTCACCATGAAGTCAACTTTGGATTGGATTTCCCACTTTTTTGATTTTGTTCTTCAAAATTTCACAAAATAGAATTAAAACAAAACAAATTTTTTTGGGTATGTTAAGTACATAATTTAAAAAATCTAAGAAAGTCGATCTAATTAAGACTACGACGAATTTAAATTAGTTTTCAAAATTCTTATCGCATTAATTGAACGATAGGTACGTTGGAAATATAAAACGTCTAAAGTCCTATGTTTCACGTGTGATATACAGAGATAGATGATTGTAGCTTTCAATCCCTTTTAGGTATATTATGAAGAATCTCTTGATTGCAATCTAAGATTTTATTTATTTATGCAATTATTAGAAAGAAACTCTTAACACATGCAAATGTTCTGTTTATATCAATTATAGTGAATAGATACTTTCGATTTTAGTAATTGTTAATTATTAATTAATAATTCCACGACGGAAACTTATTAAATATGTAAATGTATGAAAATATTATAAATAACAATTGAAAAACATTATATATATATCTAATAATAATAATTTAAACATTAAATTATCCAAATCTTTAGATAATGATCTTCAGTTAATTCAATTTCGTATACTCACGTAGAGTTTAGGCATTTTTCTATGGGATAGCACTGCTTAAAACAGCATTCATCAAATGGTTCGTTTTCTAAAGCAAAGAAATGTATAAAAAATATCTACATTAAAAACAATTTTTAGCATATATTTATATAATGATTTCGATATCAGGTTGGTTAAATACTTTCAGAAAGATCGTGTACAAGTATAATGTTTGATTTAATTTGATTTATATTCGATAACTGTGTGTGAACTAATAATAGAAATTATGAATGATAATAATATAGTATATATATATTTTAAAAATATCTCAATAGGCAACACGGGCGTTGTTTTACCACGCAGTAGATGTACGCCAGACTTTCAACATATCGTCATTTTACTGCACGATTTATTTTAACATACTTTATTAGCTGCTTACCTTACTTTATGATATTTAGTTACTGTCGATTGACTCGATGTCGGTCTGTCTACTATTTATTTTTTTTTTTTTATAAACGTCAACATGGCAGGTGAGATAATTATATTGTTTTTTGGTAACCAACTTTTAATAAAAAAAAAAAAAATTAATAAGAATATATGGGTGCATACTCTAAATCTTCTATAAGTACTCTTTTTTGACTCGTAAAGTTGTGACTCAATTTTCTTACCTTTTTTGTGACCCATGACAGCTTTGTTAGGAAAACAAATTTCAAATAGCTTAGAGTAGACTAGACAATAGACTTATTGCGACCCAAAATTGGATCACGGATCATAGTTTGAAGACCATTGATCTAAATAAAACACGTCCTTCGGAAGGGGCATTTAATTCTAAAGAGTATCGGAAGACATTAGATTGAAATTTTTTAACTATTTCTTTAGCATTTGATGTTAACTGTGTACTTGGGAACACGACTTGAGAATCAAATTATTTATCTCAAATTAAAAAATCTACATCTAGAAAATCAATTTCAATTTTAGATTGAGAATTATATTTCTCTGATGCAATGCACTTGATGGTAAATATTAATCAATGAAAATTGAAAACGATAAAATCAGTCGCGCATATTTTTATCGCCTATGTGTTTTGCAGTTATACTCCCAATTTATTATTTTAATGTATATCAAATGAAAATATCAATGGCGTGTTATTTTTACTGCGCGACACTCATGCTTTTAATGCATTTAACAAGTTATTTTACACCAAGGTCAAAAAAAAAAAACGACAAATAACGCCCGTGTGTTGGCAGCCTTAGATGGTGTTTACGTATCGGTGGTATGAGTATTCAAGTAATCAAGTGTAGAAGATTTCAACAGTTTTTTTGAGGAAAAATGTACCGAAATTTGAAAAAAAAGGTTAAACAAGTTTAAAAACTATATTTCCCTGTATGCTATACATACGTACATCCATAGTAAATAATATAAAAAAAAATGTAAAATATATAATATTCAAAATATTTATCAGTCCCTGGGGTATTAGTAAAATTGACATATTTGTAAATTACCTGATTAAGCAATAATTAATAGTGTGTGTGTATGTGTGTGTGTGTGCGTGTGTGTGCGTGCGTGTTTATCTGATTCTTACCATAAACAGGTCTCGCCTCGTTTTTCAATAGCACACAAGCAATCATCACAAACATCGTTATTTGCCTGAAACATACAAACATAAGACAACATACAATATAAATGCACATATTATATTTGCATATACAACAGCAAATATTTATGCGTAATATTGCAACAATATTTAATCGTTTTAACAAGAATATCTGTACATTTTTTTACTCATATTGTTGTATCAAATATATGCGGTCGGGTAGTTTCAAAAAAAAAAAAAATCGACTGGATGTGTAATGTGTTGGATACATATTTATGTGTACTAAATATTATATTATAAACACACATGTGTGTATACATGGCGTTCAAGGCACGCAGAGCCGTAGATACCTATAGGGAAAAACAAATATAAAAAGAATCTAAAAATCGGAATCCGAAGTTTAAACCTACAGTAAAGCATGAGAATTGTGCCTCAAAGAAATTACAACTGCTATAATATAACTTATAAGTACAATGAAGACCGGCATAAAAAAAATCTGTAATGGACAATTGTATGTATAATAAACATATAGGGACTAAAATATTTTAAGTTACGTGTACTACGTATATTCGTTTAACTCAGAAACCATTGGGTTTCCGTAAAAATATTCGCGTGAAGAAATACGTAAGTATTTCTTGGTATTCTATGCACGATTAGAAAACGCGCGTCGCGCACTATTGTAAAATCTATCATTGCTCAAGGCCGTATTTTGAATTTAATGATCCCTGGAACAACCAAATTGAGCTACACCCTCCAACCCATAAATAGTGTTATATGCATTGTTACAAAATATAATATACGAAGATCCAGTTTTAAAATTTATCACCCCAAAAAAATTGCCACTAAGGGCAACACGGGACGTTGCTTCCTTCCTCCCTAAATTCGATTCTGTCGTTGCTATATCATATTATGCTCTATCTTAAAAACATAATGTCACGCTGTGAATTTTTAAAATTACAATTTATTATTTCAATAATAAAATGATATTGATTTTTTGAAAAACAATGAAGTTCATCATGAATGAACACGGCGCACGTGAGATTTTGGGACTTTGCCTTAAAAAGATTGCAAATACAGAATATATAGATATACCGATAACAATTAATCGAGGCGTTTAAATATGAAATTTAAATGTTCATAATTTAAGATTCTTATGTTTTGGTTGTTTTGAAAGATGACATTTGCAAATTTTATGTAATATATTTGAAATGCGAGGTCAAATTGAAAAAAAAATGGGATGATGATATTATTACTATACTTATTGCATGTCTACTACTATAAGATGTATACACTGTACTGTAAAAATATACACATATGTGATATGTGTCATGTGTGTGATGAATGATGATGCACGCATGCATGTTCCAGACACATGGTGCCATATCTGTATATAATTTTTAAGGTGAGGCAAAAAAAAAAAAAAAAACAAGAGGGTTAAAATTTGGGCGGTATAAAAACATTCTTAGGTATATAGAATAGGACGTGTGAAAGGGACGACAGCTGTCGTGGTACACAATGGATAACCCTGGCCGACAAAAAACTATTATCCTACTATTCATCAAAACTAAAGTATGGTTTTCTATAAATGCAATGTTCCAATTTGCCGACACCGCCGAATTCACCAACAAATAATAAGTTCTAATATTCTTTAAAATACTTCCGGGTTTTGCCGACTTCAAAAATAGGAAAGTAGGTATCAATATTTTCGTTAAAATATAACATGTACAAGTATCTATACAAATAAGCATATAAATAAATATATATATATGTGTGTGTAGTGCCTACTATATAGTATATACCAGTGGTTCCAAAATTGTGCTCTGTGGTGCCCCAAGGGCACCATCAGCCCATTCGAGGGGCACTGCGAGTCATAGTCCACATGAAAATAAACCCGGAGTTACATGAACTATATACTGTTATACTATATACTATATACTGTAAGTTCGTTGTGGTATTCACAGCGAGATACTGTAATTAAAATTGGTTCAAAAATTACACCACATGATATAAAGATTTTGGGAATTCTGCTATATACCATTGGTTCTTAACCTTTTGTGGAACACGGACCACTGTAAAAATAATCTTTGAAACCACGGACCTCCGATATATAAGCAAAACATATTATTAAAGTAACTATATTTTTCATATCTAATATACTTTAATAATGCGTTATCATATTGTTTGTAAGTAAGACCAAGAAGACGATCGCGTTACGGACTACATTACAGGTTAAAAACGACTGGTATGTAATATATAGATGGTCAATATTTAAATAAATAATTAATTAAGTCACCAGACACGGAAAAATTAGATAAAACAGACCACGTTATTTCTATATTAGAAGATATAATAATATTATTATAACTAATGTTCATTATTATTTGTTGAATATTTTTTTAAGGTGAATTATCATTGAATAATGAAATAAATATAGTTATCTTACAGTGAAATAGGTAGGTATATTGTGTAATGAGTACTTACATTTTCATTATCGTCATTTTAAGTCACTTGAATGTAGCTTTAAAATAATTAGGTTTTGATAAAAAAAAAAAAAAAAAAAAAAAATGGATTAGGCGGTGGTTGAATACCTCGAGAGATCGCCTCAAATACTGGTGGACGTACAACTAAGTGAGTGAGCGGACGGTCCGATGACAATGCAATTGATACCCGTAGTACTGGACAACATACCTTTAAGCGAAGATCGATAACCACCATTTGAAGCTATGGTTAGGAGGGGATAATAGGGCGCCAATATCTAGAACTGGTTGTACGGGCATTGAATTCCTTTTAATGCGTTAGTGGCGTCTTCGATAATATTATGTTGTTCTATACATCCACGTCAAAATAATTGTTTGAAAAGAATTAGTTTTTAAGTGAAAAGAAGGAAAAGAGTACATATCGATTAATATACACTATACATACATATTGTACTCAAAATTTAATAGAATGTTCATTTTTTAATAATAACATTTTAAGTAGGTACAGAGTAATTTATCTTGTCTTATTTTTTATTATACGTATGTATATTAATTATGTGTAAGATTGTCCATCAGTCCAGTTATTGTTTATTAGCTAATGTTTATTGTTTATTAGTTGAGTAGAAATAGTTTATATAAGTAGGTAAGTGCAACTTAATAATTTCGATCAAACCCTTTCTCTGGCAGCACCTTTCAATGCCAAAAATTTAATATTTAATCATTATCATGGGTTTGGTGATATGTCATAATCATTTTGATAAAAATAATAAGACATTTTTATGTTCCAGTAGACATGTTCATACCAAGTAAACAATTGCGATGAAAAATTATATTTTCGATTTACTTAACTTTGGTCAATACAATGTATCGTATATCACAAAATATGTACGTATATTTAGTTATTATATAGTTACAATAACCTTCATGTATAATATTATCATATTATTTTTTACTTGACTTATTTTAAAACTTTTGTTTTTGTGATATGTGTATTAAGAGGAATATCTCTTTATATTGCATTTCAAATGTTTCTCTGGATTATTAAAAATGAATCAAAAATTGTGCAGGTACTTTTGTGACGTTAGACTGTAATTAAACTTTAAACAATATACTGTTGATGTTGAAGTATCGGTTAATTGTTATATTTATAGTCTTCGGGTTATTTTGGTTTATATTTTATGACTATCGTTGAATATATAGGTATTTGTTCATAGCGCTGAATTCGTTTATTGCCGTCTGACAACGCCTAATAAAAATATTTTTATTTCGCGTGATGTTGTGATTTAACTACAAATCTACATCACAAAATTTTTGCTGAATAGGTTAAAATACTGATTTTCGCGTAGGTAGTTAATTTTGTAAAATTTTGTTCATAAAATTGTCCAATTTCCGAGGCGGCACCGTTGGCGCATCGGCATTGCCGCCCTCGACCGGCGTGTGTTCGTCGTGCAGGCCGTCCTCCTCAACAGTCGCTTCCTGGTACTGCTGGTACTCGGACACCAGGTCGTGCATGTTGGCCTCGGCCTCGATGAACTCCTGTTCGTCCATGCCCTCGCCGGTGTACCAGTGCAGGAACGCCTTGCGCCGGAACATGGACGCGAACTGGTCGCCCACGCGCTTGAAGATTTCCTGCACGGCGGTGGTGTTGCCGATGAACGTGGCCGACATGTGTAGGCCGCGCGGCGGTATGTCGCACACGGCCGTTTTGGTGTTGTTGGGTATCCACTCGACGAAGTGGCCGGCGTCCTTGGACTGCACGTTGGCCATCTGCTCGTCCACCTCCTTCATTGACATGCGGCCGCGGAATATGCTGGCCGCGGTCAGGTACCGGCCGCGGCGGGGGTCGCACGCGGCCATCATGTTCTTGGCGTCGAACATCTGCTGCACCAGTTCCGGGACGGTGAGCTTGCGGTACGGCCGGCTGCCGCGGGCGGTGAGCGGCGCGAAGCCGGTGATGAAGAAGTGCAGCCGCGGGAACGGCACCATGTTGACGGCCAGCTTGCGCAGGTCGGTGTTCAGTTGGCCGGGGAACCGGAAGCACGTGGTCACGCCGCACATTGCCGACGACACCAGGTGATTGAGGTCACCGTATGTGGGCGTGGTCAGCTTCAGCGTCCGGAAGCAAATGTCGTACAGCGCCTCGTTGTCGATGCAGAACGTCTCGTCCGTGTTCTCCACCAGCCTGTGCACGGACAGCGTCATGTTGTACGGTTCCACCACCGTGTCGGACACCTGCAGCAACGAGACCATCGCGCGGGTGTTACACAACAACAATAACGGTGCACCAATACACCAACATCATCGCTACTGCGTCGACTCTGCACGTGTCCGCCGCCGCCACCAGTTGATTGTGGCGGCAAACACCTGTGCATTTGACGCGGATGGTTGTGTGCATATTATTACCTACGGGCCTAGTGGTGTTCCCATCAATTTTGTCCACAGTATACTATATACATTGACGAATCTCTCAAATTATGGCAATTTTTATGATAAATTCGGTGATGGCAGTGGATGCAAATATATAAATATGTAAATAAACACTAACAAAACGTTTATATAATATGTAGTAAGTAATGCGCTGATCGTCTGAAGTAAAAATTGATATTTATCACGAAACAATAATATATTGTTATATTATATTTTTTATATACTCACGAACTGTTTGAAAGTATACGCAGTATACCAGTGAATTTTCAAATTAAAGTTGAGAGCATACGGCGTATATGTAGTATACTCTATGGGAACACCACTACGGTCTACGGCTTATTTATATCTACGACCCCGATTACATAAGCGCTAATAACGACTAAGTCGACTCTAAATTTTGTTTAATCCCCATTCTCCCCACCCCAAAAAAAAAAACTGATGACATACATACACTACATTATGGCTCCAATATAAACCTGAATTTCAGCCCCCCAAATCTCAGATACTACTTTCGTTTATGCCTACTACTTATATTTATACATTATACCTGCCTGCACTTATGAGGCTATAATATTGGATAACCTCGAGTTGGGCCCCCCAAATGACACGAATTGTGTCCCGGCATATTTTTTGAGTACAAAAGTTGGATACCGGTATGTGTTATGTATATTTCCGTTGTTGTTCATTAATGCTGCTCAACCACTAATCTTTATCATTATTTCTATATATTATTCGATTTTAATTGGTTTGTAATAATCATATAAAAATCAAAAAATCAATTTTCTATTTTATTGTAATCACTGTGCTATAATATTTTGATAAATAAAAGCACTTAATCGAAAAACAAAAAAAAAAAAAGTAAATAATAATTATTGGGATAAACAATAATTTCATACAAATGTCGATGTAAAATTGAAAAATGTAAAATTAGAGAACATTCAATATTATAAGAACTAAAAAAAATGTATATGGTAAGTTTATCTTATTATTATATAAATTATATATAAATAATAGAGGGTAAATTTGCATTTGAATTAAAATTTACACATCTTTTTTCCTGGTCTTTAAAGTGAACCTTTAAATCATTATAATCGATTTATACTGCATAATGCTAATGTATAGTAATGATAAATGAGTATATGAGTTACATATGAGTTATGCTAGTTAGTTTTACTGATATTATATTATATTTATATAGATCATATATACCTTAGGTGAAGGGACAATGCTGTACGTGGCCATTATACGGTCCGGGTATTCTTCATGTATTTTCGAAATCAAAAGTGTGCCCAAACCAGAACCGGTTCCACCACCAAGTGAATGAGTTAGTTGAAACCCTTGAAGGCAATCGCAACTTTCCACTTCTTTCCTATAGGTAATCCCATGTGTTATATTCGTAATTCTTATGTGCGCGAATCCAAGATGTCACTTCAACGTGACGGTATAATATATTAATTATATACACTATACCTGGTCATGTCCATCACCAAATTCGCTAGTTCAGCGCCCTCCGAATAGTGTCCTTTGGCCCAATTGTTACCCGCACCGGATTGACCGAAAATAAAGTTGTCCGGTCGAAATATCTGACCGAAAGGGCCGGATCTCACGGAGTCCAAGGAACCCGGTTCCAAATCCACGAGGATTGCTCTCGGTACATATTTTCCGCCTAATATTTTTATTATCATGGTATGTAAACATGTAATAAATAAGCTATCATCGTTATGATTATTGAATTAAATCTCACTGAATGCCTCCGAGTAGTATACATTGATCCGTTCTAGCTGTAGATCCGAATTTCCGTGGTACGAACCGGTCGAGTCGATGCCGTGTTCGTCACTAATTGCTTCCCAAAACTAAAACAACGATAAGATTACGTTTGATCACGTGGTTTACTAACGTTTTGGATAAAATATCGAAACTAAATGCGTGGAGGCTTAAAATTCGATATTGCAGTAGAGTTGTGTATTACTTTTGCACCGACTTGATTTCCACATTGGCCGGCTTGTATATGGCAAATTTCACGCATGGTATATGATTTAGTTTGAATGTGTTAAGTTTAATGAAGTTAAAATATGAATGAGTGCAAAGCTTATGTGGAAATAAACAAACAACAATAGAAATTTTTTACATTTATGTCCATTCTGACCAACACTGATAACATTTTTATTGAAAACATTATAGCCACGTACTATTTATCACAGTTACTGTGTTTACGTTTTAAATAATTTAAATCGATTTCTCGTATAGATTACTGAACATCACTATTCATGTATAGGCCTACGATGATTAAAATACGAGAAAAGGTAAAAAGTAATGTGCCTAAAGAGAACAAATACAATATAAAAAGAATCAAATAGGTATTACGAGAATAGCAGTCCTTAAATAACAATAATGTGAACAATTAGGTATATAAAAGAAATAAAAAAAAACTTTACAAAATACAGTGGTCGCTGCTTATCATAATCACAGTTAATGTTATTATTCGACATTCATATATTGTCATA
>JAIPRK010001295.1:0-77571 GCA_025469195.1 Chaitophorus viminalis | reverse complement strand
ATACAAAAAATAAGATTATTTATCTGTGTGTATACTGCAGCTGTAAATATACCTAATATTATTTACAAATTATACTCGATAATAATACGAACGAAAATAGAAATGCGTAAGACAGAGCGCTGCTACACTAATGGGGGTTTTCCAGTGAATCATGATAATAGATGTGATAACTCTAAAATTATTAATATTTTATACATTCATTTTTGAACACTTTAAATCTTATTTTTTCGCCATAAAAATTTGCCGCCCGGGACAGCTGCCCCCTTTGCCCCCCCCCCCATTAATCCGGCACTGCAAGAAATACATGATTGTACCGAACATTTTACCATAATAATGAGCCATATTATTTACTATATTACTATAAGGTAGTATAACCTTACTAGAAAATATATTAAGGATTAAGGAACAATTAATATATTAATCTAATGACTAAATGTATAACATATATTTTTCTACATAAGAATAAATGAATATATAATATATTTATATTCAATATAGTAAACAGAATAAATTAAAAATTACAAAATTATGAAATATAAGAAGCATTATAAAGTAATAAAATAATTCAAATTGCTTAATATATTTATACTAAAAGATATAAAATAGGTGATTTCAGACTAATATGAAATGCATAGTTTTGTCCATAAACATTTGCATAATTAGGTAAATGTATATTAATATTTTGTTTCAGAATAGTTATATGTTCTTATTTAAAATTAAGAATAAAGTACCTATTTATTTAATATATATGAATCAAAGATTCGACTTGGAAGATAAGTAAAAAACGCTCGAAAATAAGGTGTAATTTCAATGACAAATGAAATGTTTACTTTAATGGATTAGTTTTTCAAAGGTTGGTAATATTTTTGTATTGGTCTTTTTGTAAAATTTTTGTTATGTTGGGAGTTCCACTTGTAGGAATGTCTTGAAGAAAAAAATACCCCAATGCTAGGCATTGCTCTTGAAGTCTTTTTGCAGTAATATATAGAGTAAGCCAAAGCCATCTAGATTCTAGAAGTAATGCGTTTTAAAAAAACAATACTAAGGTACGTTTACTTTAATCTGTTGAAAAATTCATTCACAGTTATGACTATCATCTCTAAATGCTTCTCCTTTCAAAAGGTATTATGTATAATATGTCAATTACATGACCCAATATCTAGCAAAGATGTTCCTAGTTTCTTTCATACAAATTAATTATAATCTGAACTTTTTATTGAAACTAGGACTAACTCTTGCTAACATATGTAATTTTGTAAGGGGCATAACTAAATTTTTTAAAACATTTAAAAGATTATCTGCATAAAATATCACTGGTAGGAGCACAGCACACATATAATATTAACAAACATCGATACAATACATCTTTTAACGAAAACAAATAATAACTCATGGGCAATTGAAATAAAATTCATATTAATTATAATTTTATGACAAAAAAGTTAAATTACTTGAATACTTATAACAATAAATTACTCGATAATGCAGGTCTTTCTTTCCAACAGTCAATATGTTATATACAATATCAATACAATATCTATATACATTATATTATAAAGACATTTATTTCGTATTTACTATAGTACCGTAGATAAGATAGAACATAGGGAGTTAAAATTATTTTCTATACTATACCGAAAAATATTGAGAAAAGTGAGGATATCTAGGATGTAGTTTATAAAAGGTTGTAAGTGAATTGAAAAATAGTGAGAAAAGGTAGAAAAAATGAGTCACTAGAAAATCTGAATTATTAAAAAGGTTTGTTATTTTAATACATTTGAAATACGTTAAAAATAATTTAATAAATAATCACATATGTATTAAAAAAGTTATACATACACAGAAGAAAAAATGAATGAATCAAAAAAGTTAAATTGCATGACATTAAAACAATAAAATAATTATATTAATTAAAAGTATAAAAATTATAGTATTGTCAAAATAAATTTTCTCTAATAAAAAATGAAGGAAAAAAAGAGATGCGTTTACAACGCAAGTAAATATGTCATATTTTAATTTAGAATATTGTTATCAGTATATAAATACTGATCTTTATTTAGCAATAACCCTTGGGTAATGCAATCTAGAATCCATTTTTCATTAACATTGTTTTTCATTTGAGGAGTCTTGCCAACCACTACATTAGCTCTAGTCTCAATATTAGTACATTTACCGCCACAAGCACGTACTAGTCGTTTTAATTGTTTAGCAGATGGCTCACACCTATTTGCTACATAGATATAACCGACTTCATCAAATACATGGAATGTTAACAATGAACCAAATTTGTTACGTCGTCTTTGAAATTCCTAAAAAGAAAAAAAATTAATAATTAAAATATATATTTATGATTTTAACAAATTATAAATATTGGCTTTATGTAAATAAAGTATTTTAGGTCTACCTTAACAGGACTGGATAAATCTGATATTAAATAATGTTCATAAGGTAACCATCTGCCAATTTTGTGCGATTCGTATACCTAATAAATAAATTGATACATTTTGTTATATACTCAAATTACAATATAGGTTCATTTAAATATTACTAAATATTAATTTATTTACAAAGTTAAAGAATTTTTCTTTTTTTTTAAAAGTTCAAATGAATTTGACTCAATTGTACAATCATTTATACTTCATAAAATATTAAGTCAACAAATTAGTTTTGATATTAAGGGCTCAATGTTTACGATAACTTTACTATAATTATATTTAGAATGGTAGGTAAATGTGAGGCATGGTGTGGCGGAACAGTTTGCTGCAGTTACTCTCAGTGCTGCAGTTAATCACCCCCTCCCTCCTCCCTGGGTACTACTAGCAGTCAGATGGGTGACCACTAAACTCTTGCAGAATTATCCATACCTATACACATACGAACCAAAAACCCACACAGTGCTAATGGCCATAGTTGCCAGTCTTTACCTAAAAATAGATAAAAAAAAAAATAGCATATACTAAAAATTTGTTACATACAAGAATGTTTCAAAACAATACCCGTATAATTGATTATAATTATTAATATTTCTATATATTCATAAAATAAATATATGTGTGAGTAAATTAAGGAAATATTTAAATTGTTATTTCATTGTGTACTTTTTTTACCAAATTGTTTACATAATTCAGAAACTTTAGAAAAATCAGTTAAATTTTTAATATCATACATTTGGATTTTATTACAAATAGTATTGCAGATTGTGATGTTCTATCTTTATAATATAGATGAATATTATTTTTAGTAACTAAAATATTTAGCATATTTATTATACATTTCTTTTTAAAATAACACTTGAGGGCTTTCTAAAATATATTTAGTTATAAACATAAATTATAAATGTATTTTAATGTTAATTATAGAAAGGAGTTTTTACCCATTTTTCAGAAACTATGATGCATCCAAAAGCCATTGCAAATACCATATTTAAAGTTCGATTTGGCTCTGATTTAGTAATTAAATAAGTAGTCGACAGTTCCACATTAGTATGGAAAGTAAAAGTGCCCAGGTTTCGTATTGCCAGCTTTATTGTATTTACTTCACTGTTGAAAGAAAAGTTATCTATAAAATATATGTAAAATTTTTTTTCATAAAAGGTTACTTTACTTTTTAGTAAATCCAGTACACGCAATTTTTCCAGTTACTTCAGGGCTAATTATGGAAGATTTTGGCGTTTGGAAAAATAAAGAAGAATCTCTAGACAATAAACTAATTGCATTATTTTCAGTTTCAGTTAATTTCACAGCAATGTTTTTTTTAGTTTTTTTTGGGCGTAAGTTTGTACGTAAATTCCATCGTAGTACATTAGTTTGAGTAGTTGGTTTTTCTGGTGTTTTTTTTATTATTTTACAATTTTTATCTTGATGCAATGTTTCTTTATCATGCATTAAATTTTGTTTTTTAGTATTTGTTAATCTAGCTGGAGCACCGATTTTCAATTTTTGAGGCGATGGTGATGGAAAATCACTAATAATGCTTACATTATTTAAATCTTTATTATCATTAAATAATAATCTACGAAACCGGTTCCTAGCTTGGGAATTTAATTTTAGTCTATCTTCAATCTCAATTAAATCATTGTCAAAGTCTGAGGGTGCTTTTTTATTCTCTATTCCTTGGGGAGTAAGATATTTTCTTAGTATTTTTATTGATAAAGGTATGTATAGTTCACTAATTTCTTCATCATCAAGATGTGGACTATCTTGGTTGTTTAATAAATGATATAAATGATCTGAAAATCCAGGAATAATATTATCCTGAAAAAATACAAAAATACAAATTTAATCAACATTTAAAATGAATCATGTCGTTTAATAAAAATACATTCTAAACAGTAGTTATGTTTAGTGTTTACAAACATAATACTAGGTACACAAGTATGAAGTAACTAAGAAGTAATAAATAACTGTGAGAAAATTTTGAAAAGTATGATATTTACGTTGTCATCAATTGAATTCTAATATAAAAGGAGCAATAAGTATTGTCTAATGCACCTTTCAAACATTCCTTTTATCAACACAATTAATACAAACATGTTTCATTAAGGGAGGGGGCTTGGCATAAGAACTGAGTAAAACAACTATGTTTACGAACGTAGTGGACCACTACTTATTGTACATATTTCCAGTTTTTTTTTTTTTTTTGTAAAAATAAATTCTTGTTTTGTTCTGTTTTTAAAGTAATAAGTATAACGGATCATATTTATTTCCTATTCCAGTACTGTACATAACAACCAACGGACATAGTATCAAACGAGGAAGTACTAGAAAGAATGTCCGCGAAAAGAACTTTATGGAGTAGTATTAAGAGAAGGAGAAATGAATTGATTGGACATGTATTGAAACATGGTGGGTTGCTAGGATTAATTATAGAAGGCTGCGTGGAAGGAAAAAATGCTAGGGGAAGACCAAGAATGGAATATATGCAACAAATAATAGAGGACCAAGGGTGTACTTCTTATAAAGACAAAGAGGAAGGCAAGTAACAGGGAAGAGTGGAGAATCGCTACAAACCAATCTCAGGATTGAATACTGAAGAGAGAGAGACATAACAACCACAACATTAGTGGTGCCGAAACAGTTATGAAATGGTTTGGTCTACTGCTATATAAATTTACAGACCACCTCTATAACGTATTAATGACCTTTGTTTTTACAAGGTGCTAATTTAAAATTTTGCCTCAGATTAAAAACCATTAGATCTGTCCAATGTTTTACATATATTAATGCATCCTTCTCAATAAAACAATAAAACATTGGTAATAAACAGTAAAAAGACTAACCATCCACTGGCCAAGGTACCCCAAAATTAGGTCTGGTCAGAATCAGACTTGGACACCTTGTTTGGCGCCACTGCATAACATATAGAACAAATAAATAATACTTCCGATTAAACTAAAAACTAAGCTAAAAACGAATTATTTAAATGTTGTGTACAACAAAAATTACTAAGTTATTATGATCAATATGAATAATATTGAGTGACTTACAGGATTTTTTAAATTTTTTTGTAAGTTTTTTGGAGGAGTTTCTTCAATGATTGCATCATTTTTATTTATATATTTCAATTTTAAATTGTTAACATGTTCCAAAATACTATCACATTTGGCTTCAATTTCATTGTCACGGTCAACATCACTTGGTCTTAACCATTTTTTATACTCGGTGTATTTCTGAAAAAATTAGTAATGCAATAAATATTATGGTTTTCATTATAAATATAAAGAAGCAAGATTTTTTTTTAAAAAAAAAAACATATATTATGGATATAATTTTACATATTAAATATTTAAAATAACTTACTTGAATATTCAAAATCTTTTCCATTGGTTTTGTATATTTTTCCATATCATCCACTGGGTAATTTGCAGGATCCATCATCTTATCAGCTAAATGACTATGTACCACCCATTGTGATGTTACTAGTGGAATTTTACGTTTAATTGCTTCTTTGTAAATAATAATATGGCCATCGTGAAATACCACATGTGTTACCTTGGAAAAAATTAGACAAAATTAAACTAGAGGTAAAGTATAAACAAATTATTTAGCAATTACTTTCTGATTAAATGTTTTTTCAACTTTGGCTCCTAACATGATGAGAAGATCAATTATGTCGAAAGCTGATTGATCGTTTACAATTTTATAAGCAACAAAAGCAACAACCCCTAAATTACAAAAATATAATAAAAATGTATACAGATAGATAACTCATACAGACATATTTAAAAATATATTAGATATAGTACTCATTTTTACCATGATTAACAAAATAAAATATTATAAATATAATAGATTTATTATATTGAAGTATAGGAATCAAATATTTTAAAATGTAAAAATTGGTGTATAAAATATGATCTAATCTCAAATAAGGGGCAGTAAAACTCAAAAGAAATTCACTTTTTAGTTCATTTTTCTAAATTACAAACAATTATTTTACATAAGTTTATGTTGAAAAAAAGATTTTGGTAAATATGCACTAATTTTTACATAATAGTAACTTTTTATAATACAAAATATGTAGGTTATTGAAATAACTACCTATTCTTTGCAATTCTTTAATTTTAATGAATATATTGAATATATAGGAGATATTTTTAAAACCTACATAACTAGTAATGTAAATTAGAAAGAGTTACCAATTATATTTTGTTTATTACTGATAATCTGTACTTCTACTACAATTCTATTACTAATGATCTAATTTAAATTTTATTTAGCTTGGTATTATATTCAATACATACAATTTTGATTTGAGTAAAATTAGATTGAAATAGTGTTAAATAAAAATATAAACATGTTGGACAGTAAGGGATTATAAGTTTGGTTGGAACATTTTAATTTAAATGCACATTGAATAAAGTTATTAAGTTATTCAAAATATTTAAAGCAAATAGTAATGTTCGCTTGAATTTCAGTATTATCTGTAAATAAAATATTAATTTGACCATAAATTGGGCATTTGCATTTTATTTATCAATTTAAGGGAAAAAAATTCAGTAGAATAAACAATAAAATCGCTAAGAGTTTGGTTACAAGTTAGTTACATAGTTATAAGTATTATGTATTACTATTTAAAAAGTGAAAGTTAAATACAAATTTACCTTTTAAGATTTCAGAAGTCTTTTTTTCATTTTTGGTATTGTTTAAATTATTGTTTGATACAGATGTATCTAATAGTTGTACTCCGCTGACATTAAGACTATCGGTTGATAAAACTGATACTTCACTTAAACTATTTTTTAGACCCATTAATTCTGTCTGTGCTTTTTTCATTACATCAACAATTTGTGGGGTAGGAATAAAGTTTCGTTGTGGTTTATTCGTTGAATTATTTAGTGAAGTTTTTTTCGGTGATTTTTTTTTGCTTTTAGTTACTGATGTCTTTTTGTTAGATTTGGTTTTAGATGTTGAACTACAACCCCACTTATCATCCGGGATGAGAACACCAAATAAGTCTCTATGTCCTTCCATTGATGATTGGGAGTCTGCAATCGTCTCTATCTGAGATTTGATGGGGGCACTAAGATCTACATCATAATATTCATCCGATAGCATATTCTTGGATTCATCAATGGCTAGTTTTCTTTTTTTACGATCACTGACTTGTAGCAAACCTTCACGAGTAAATGTAATTTGATTGGACATTCTTAAGACACTAGGACCAGCATTAAGAAAACTAAATTAAAAATTAAACGCAGCAAGTGAAAGAGCACAACCGTAGTAAAATGTTAATTGAAGTTTGAGTGAGTCTTACCCTTGATCAATCATAGACTGGAATACGGTCAAAGACCATAGAAACACAGAGTCACGGATTATATCAAAACTGACAAAACCCCGATGAATAAAAATACAATAATGAACAAGATAATTCGTACAGTTTGACACTCCCGCAAAGTTTGGTACCGAGTATGAAATCGTAGAGTGACGGCCGACGGGTTATAAGTATGTAGTATGCTTGTTCAGTTCAACGAACACTACAGAAGTAGCGAGATCAATGACTGTGACTTCAAGAGATGAAGAGAAGTTTTCCGTTACGTTTTGGTATCATTCATAGTTGTACTATTTGAATAGGCAAGCGTGTTATCATGGATGATAACAGTTTTTGTTCCATGAAAAACCAACCAGGATTCTTTTCGAACCAGCGGCCGCACTGCCGCAGAACAAGATTTTCAAGGAAGAAAATAATACTCATCGATGCGTTCCGATACGTTCCGGAAATGGACTCGAATGTTCAAGAAGATATGATCATTGAACTATATGATAACTGGAATGCTTACCAAGCAGTGTAGCCCGAAACGGTATGTTAGAACGAGATAGGACATACTAATGGTGTTACTATCTTTGTCTTACACATGGCGCTAATATCTTAAATTAATTTACCGAGACATTATTTAAGTTTGATTTTTAAAATTTGATATCTCATTATTTATTTTATAATTTAATAGAATATAAATAATTAAACGATAAATAAATAGTTTATTAGTAAATAATTATAATTTAGTATATAACAAGTTACAAGTATTGAGAAATGCTTTTTTTATGAACTTCTATATTTGTCATATAAATGTAAAGGAAGTTGCAGTTAATTTTATGTTTAATGTTGAGAATAAATTAAGTTGTAAATTGGAAGTTAGGTTTTAATTCATAACTAAGCATATAAGATAGCGACAATTTTATTTTTAGTAAAATAATATTTATTAAAATAAAAACATAGTATTTGTAATATTATTCAAAATTGAAAGAAAAATGCCTACACTACTAAACCAAAGCTGACTTACCACTTACTTCAATTATTGTACTTACTACTTTCCTAACTTAACTTAATATTGTAAATTTATAATCTAGGAACGAATAATACCATGATTAATACCATTTTCAATGACAAGACAGACAAGAGTGCTGAAGTCATACCCAATAGTGACACGAGAATAAAATTTATGGAAGACTTAATTTTTATGTAAACGAATGAAAATCATTATTTAATAATTCAACTAAAATGTACAATTTTTTGATTCCATTATTTCAATATTGGATCAAAAACGCTACAAGATTTAATGTACAAGATAACGCACTACACAAATATACGCAACGAATAACGTGTCGCCCGTTGGCAGAGACTAGTCTCCCGGACCATAGATTAAATATTTAATCTATGATATAGTTGAGAACAGTACAGTTACACATAATATAAATTACACAAATACCTTCTTGAAAATAATTTAAAAAAATTTTTTTTCCAATGTATGATTGGAGAGACGCCTTTTCAAAGTCTCCCCTAACGCACTGCCACTGGTCATACCTATAGTATTTTATTATATAAATAAAAATCTATACTACTATATAAATTTAAGTCGCTTTTTTTGTTCGGGATAAAATCTGAAACTACTTATTGGATCGTCGTCCAGTTTTTTTTAAATTAAAGAGGACATCACAGAGAAGGTTTTAGGCATAAATTTAGTTCGATAAAGTTAATAAATAATTAGTTTTTATTAATTAAAATAAACGTGTAATTGTATACCTATATATATTATGTACATATTGTGCGGCACGGCGGGCCACGGGTTTCCAGCTACCAGTAACCTGACCTTTTGTATTGTGTTTGATATCGGCATTGTTCCGAGAAGTTTATCGCACGGAAGTACACTAATATATTGTATATCCAATATATTCGTATTAATATCTTAATAATACAAATTTACCAAATTAAGATTAACCAAGGCAATTTTAGTCATTACGTCTGTTACGTAGTGTGCATCGTTGTTTGTTGTATACATTTTTGTTGCGATACTATTGTACAGATTTGAGATTGTGGTTGTTTTTTATATTTTAAAAGCTACTTCATTCAATTAATTTTATATCTATATCTATATTACTACATAAATTGAAGTCGCTTTTTTTGTTCTGGATAAACTCCGAAACTACATATTTGATCGTCGTGCAGTTAAAGAGAAAATCACAGAGAAGATTTTAGACGAGTCCGATAATTAGTTAAAATAAACGTGTAAATTGTACACCTATCTATCTATATACTACACGCTCACCGAGGACGGGTTACGATCCGCATGAAGCCGAACGGGTCTTTCTGCACATCTATACTATTATATAAAATTGTAAGGAGTTTTCTATGACCGCGTTAACCGAGAAAACAACTGAATCGATTTGGTTGAAATTTTTTACTGTTATACCTGGCAGTCTGCTTAAGGTTTTAGTACCACTTTTATTAATAAAAAATAAGTATACAGTTCTTGGGAAATTAATTTCTGTGAGTCTGCAAGAACAGACCTTTTTTATTTTCCTATTTTATGACAACTCCATTTTTTTTTCACAGAGTTGTTCCAAACACCCTCCTCAATGTTGCCACATTGCCCGATTTTTATTTTAATTTTATCGGGGTTAGAGAAGATCGAAATGTAATATTCCGATTATTTGACATTTCAATTCGTTAGCATTGATCGTTTTTTTGTATTTACTTGCCAATCACATCAGATAGAAATTTGAATAAAAAATTCCACATATCATCGTCCGAAGGCAAAATAAACAACCAACCACGGGCGAAGCCGTGACGGGTCAGCTTGTATTGAATAATTATAAAACTTAAATGTTTAATTAAATAAACTGGTTATTATAACACACAAAATAACTATATAAATGTTGTATCTAGTATACACTACAAGTGCTGGTAAACAACTGAACTTTATTAACTGATAACAATAAAGATAATAATAATAATAATAATAATACAACATCTCTCTCCTTATCCATTATTGTTAATACATTGAGAAATTAAATTAAGATTTGAAACATAACAACACTTTATAGAATTAAATTAAGTATATAACTATTAAGTAACAATACTTATATTAAAATAATAGTAATTCATCTATGACAATAAGTAACTATAACAAATTATGAAATAATAATAATACATGCATAACACAATGTTGACAACTAGTCAATTTAATTGTTTATAAAATGATTAGGACAAAATCATATTCCTTAAGAGCTATATCTTTTAGGTGGTTTCACAGACCTACCACTTCTTGTGTAATTTTGGCCCTTATCATTTTCTTTTTGATTAATTTCCTTCCTTATATAACTTGTGCTCTTACTTCCTGATTCCCTTCATTCTCTGCATTTTTTGTTTCACCAATTCCTTCTGTAACATCTTTAGTTGAGTCATCTCAATAATATGCCATGTTATAACTTTTTTATACAAATTTATTTCTACTGGGTCTTAAATGATATAAATTTCTTCTAATTATTCTCCCATTTTCTTGTTTTATTATGTATGATCTTGGCGTTTCCGCCTTCTTAACAACTACACCGGGTGCCCATCCATATTTTTTTTTAACCATTACTGTTTGTCCTTTTAATAATTCTATTTCTTTTCTGTTTGCCTTTTTATCATACCAAGCCTTGTAACCCTCTTGTATTTTAATTTGTTTATCTTTGATATCCTGAACTCTAGGTTTTAAATTAATATCAGCTGTAGCTAATTTAGTTCATAATAGCCTACTCATCAGTAATTCACTAGGTGCCACCCCTAGATTTCCTACCGGTGTACACCTGTACTCCAAAAGAGTTATTTCTATTTCATTTTGATCTCTTAAGCATTTTCTCAAGATTTGTTTTGCTATATGAACAGCCTTTTCAGCCAAGCCGTTACTTTGAACATATTCTGGACTCGAAATTACTATTTTAAAATTCCACAGCTTTGCAAAAAACTGAAATTGGTGAGAATCGAATGACATATTGTCAGCTACTAGTACTCTAGGAATACCAAATCTGCTGAAGATTCCTTTCAATTTCTTACTTATATGTATTGCAGTCTTATTTTTGAGTTTCCTTAATTCAATCCACTTTGATTAATAGTCTATTAGTACTAAATAATCGGTATTTCCATGACTTAATACATCAGTTGCTACCTTTTCAAATGGTAAATTAGGTATCTCATGGTATATTAATTTATTTTTCCTGTTTCCACTTCTATATATTTCACAAGTCTTACAGCTTATTATATGCTGTTCGATGTTGTTTAGCATGCCCGGCCAATAAAATATATTTTTAGCTCGATTGTTTGATTTTACAATGCCCATATGACTTTCATGTAATAGCTTTAGAATTGTTGGTCTCGCTTTATATGGTATAATAATTTTGTGTTGTAAGTAGACGATTCCTTCCTCTACAATAATCTCATTTCTCTGGTTGAAATAGAGCATACTGTCATCCTAATTGTATTGATTGCAGGCCATCCATTTCTATAATATTCCACTATATTTCTTAAAACTTGGTCTTTTTCAGTCGCCTTTCTCAAGTCATATACAGTGTTGTTCTCATTATAACGGTTGACGAAATGAACTGTACCTACAGTGTCAAACTTACTCTTACTAATAACTTCATCGCTAAAATTTCTGGGTAGTAAATCTGCTATATGCATATATTTCCCCAGTAAATATTTCAATGTGATGCTATAGTCAAGAAGTTTAATTCGCATCTTTTGTAGTCTATTTGATGTAATTTTATTAATGTCTTTGTTCATTATTGCTACAAGTGGCTTATGGTCCGTTAGTACAGTAATAGGTCTACCATAAATAAAATAATTAAATTTTCTACATGCGAAAATTATACTCGAGAATTCCTTTTCAATCTGAGCATATCGAATTTCTGTTTTTGTTAACGATCTAGAAGCAAATGCAATTGGTTTTTTATCCTGTAATAAACAACATCCAATCCCATCTTTTGAAGCATCACATTGCAACACAGTATCCTTTTTATCATAAAAGTGTGCCAAAACTGGAGAGTTAACAATGGTTTGCTTCAACTCTTCAAAAGCAAATCTGTGCTTCTCACTCCATTCCCATAAGACATTGCTTTTTAACAGCTTCCGTAGAGGTCTTATTCTTTCTGCAATTTTTGGAATGAAATCTGTCAAATAGTTGAACAAGCCTACAATTCGTTGTAATTCAGTTTTGTTCTTTGGTTCTTTTAGTTCTAGAATGACTTTAACCTGGTCCGAGTCAGGTTGAAGACCTAGCTCACTAATTACATGGCCCATAAACTTTACAGACTTTTTGAAAAATTGCATTTTATCTAAATTAAATTTTATATTTAAATTTTTCGCTCTAGTAACAATTTGATTTAATACTATATCGTGTTCCTCTTTAGTTTCCGTAATAATACAATAGTCATCAAAGTAGTTTATAACATTGTTGATTCCTGAAAAACATTCATTACTTTGTTTGATTAACGCCTCTGGTGCACACCACAGTCCAAACGGTAATCTCAAGAATTTGTAATATCCTATGGGTGTACTGATCAGTGGATTTGTTGTTTAATTTTATATGCCAAAATTCTTTCTTAATATCAAGTACAGTAAAAAACCGTTTATTCACCAGTTTACTCCTAATGTCATTGAACGTAGGTATTAACAGGTAGTCGCGTTTTATAATTTTGTTCAGCTCTTTTAGGTCTAGACACAGTCTCAAGGTCTTGTCTGGTTTCTGCACTATAACCAGGTTACTAGACCATTCTTTCGGTTCTACCACCTTCTCAATAATTTTATTTTTCTCTAGATTTAATAATTCAACTTTAAGTCTTTCTAATATTGTCTGGGGAACTCTTCATGGTGGATTTATTACACCTACAGTGTTATCTAGAATTTTAATTTTATATTTACTTGGGAATGTGCCCATACCTTCAAATATTGTCTTATGCTCCTTTACAAATTTGTCCCTTTCCTCATCTTCTTTATTTAACTTTTGTATTTCACTAATATTTTCTCTTTTAACCAGACCAAAACTATTACAGCTTTTTAATCCTAATATAGGACTTACTCTTTTATCAACAATTAAAAACTCAGCATTTACCATTTTTCCTTTAACTAAACAATTTAACTCAATTTGCCCAAGTGGTTTCATTCTAAATCCTCCATACGCTTCAAGCACTATTTTAGTTTTATTAAGAGTACGATTTTGTCCCAACTTCTTAAAAATGTACAACGGTATTAGATTTACTTGAGAGCCTGTATCCAGTTTGAACTCCACATCCCTTCCATTGATTGAAATTGCTTCCTTCCATGTATTTTGTTCATCATCTGTTTCGACTGTATAGACTTTGGATACTTCATTTATGCCCACCAAGTGATGAATACCTGATTCTTCATCTGTTTCTGAATTTTCACTTTGCATGGCCATTTGAACTATTCGATATTTGATTTTATTAAAACAACCAGCTGCAAAATGATTTTTTCAGCTGCAAATCTTACATTTTAATCCAAAGGCGGGGCATTTAAATTGTTCATGTTCTGTTCCACATTTTTTACAGTCATATTACTTACTGGAGTTACTCGTTTCTGACCTGAGTGCTTGGTTTTCACTTGTTTTCCCATGCCAACTCGATTTCGAATAATTATTTTTCTTCTTCAAGAAGTTCTTTTGTCTGTTTCCATATTGAATTACATCAACTTCCGCTTTATTTTCATTATTTATTTGTCGGACTTGTTCTTTAGTCTTCTCGACCTGATTTATCAGTAATATTGATTTATCAAGCTTTAAATCTGGAATACTAATTAATCTTTCATGCAATCCTTAGTCTCCGACATTCAACACTAGCTGGTCTAGTATTATGGACTCTTTTAGTTCCCCATACTCACAACTCATAGCTTTTAGTTTTAATTCAGTGGAAAAATTTTCAATTGTCTGTTCTTCTTTTCGTTTATGCATTAAAAAACATCTTCATAAGCTATGTTTTTTTTACCAGTGCAATGTTGTGTAAACATCTCTATCACTTTATCATAATCCTTGATTGTTTCACTCTTGAACGTGTTATAAATGTTTATACCATCATCCCCTATCAACGTCAACTAAATAGCAATCTTCGTTTCACTATTTTTGCTTGATTTTTCCGTTGCTAACATATAGTTGTTAAAACGCTGGTACCACGTTTTCCAATTAGCTTCCAAGTTACCTGTTACAGTCAGCTCCGGCGGTACTTTTAAGTCCATTTTAAAAACATAAATAACAGCACACTATAACACGATTTAAACAACTTGAGAACACTAATTAACCCAAAAAATACTGTAAAATCACCAAATACGTGTTTTCTGTCCACAGCGCCATGTTGTATCTAGTATACACTACAAGTGCTGGTAAACAACTGAACTTTATTAACTGATAACAATAATGATATTACAATAAAGATAATAATAATAATAATAATACAACAATAAACATGTTACCAACGTCATTGATTATAATTTATAATATAATTAATGCCAATATTATATAACTTAGATTAAACATGATTAAATAAAATTAGTTTATTTAATTTATGCCTAACTGTCTAAGGGATGACTTTGAAATGTACGTGAAGTTGGCCCCCCTACTTCAAGCCACAGACCCCAGACTTTTGCATGATTTCGCAATTAATTTGCTATAATTTGCTATGCAATTTTCAGGATTTGCATACTTTTAGTTTTTCCGGAATAAACAATTTTGTTGGGGGGCTAACTTCACGGTAGCCCCCCCACTTTTAGTTAGGGACTCCGGGATTTTACGAAAAATTTGCAAATAATTTGCTATAATTTGTTATGTAATTTTCAAAATTTGCATACCTTTAGTTTTTCCGGAAAAAACAATTTTGTGTGGGGGGGCCAACTTCACGGTAGCCCCCCCCCACTTTTAGTTAGGAACTCCGGGATTTTACGAAAAATTTGCAAATAATTTGCTATAATTTATTATATAATTTTTAAAATTTGCATATCTTTAATTTTTCCGGAAAAAACAATTTTGTGTTGGGGGCCAACTTCACATATCCCCCCACTTACAGTAATGGACTCCGGAATTTTACGGAAAATTTGAAATTAATTTGCTATGATATTTTCAGAATTTGCATACCTTTAGTTTTTCCGGAAAATAATTGTTTGTTTTGGGGTGATGGGCAATTTTCGCAACCCTTAGAGGTGGTCCGATCGACTCCAAACAAATTGTAAAATTTACTTTGCAATTGTTTAAAATCCCATGAACCAGGGTCAATTTTAAAACCATCATAGAATTCGGCAAATAAGAATATAGGGGGCAGTATTTTTTTAAAAAGCGCGCAACACTCCTCACATAAAATCTAAAACAAGTAAACAGAAATACAGTAATAAATCATGTAATTTTAGAAGCTAAATACTTGGAAAACTTTAAAATAAAAAACAAGTCGGGCATGGGTTTAAATTCACGTAGCACACCGGCATTGGCCGATCGACTCCGGCAAACCGATCGGTGATAAACTGCACGTTGGCTAATTTTGAGTTATTTAACCTTAAGAAGAGTAAAAAAAAATATTGCCCAACTATTTTATTAGGTCTTTGAATGGTCTTCCTAATTGTTAATGGTATTATTCGTGAGTAGTCGCGTTGATACTTATAAGTTATAGTTGTGAAGTGTGATATTTTTTTTATGTAATAGGTAGATAGGTACTTTGAAAATAATAATGTTTCCGTGTAAAAGTCTCGTATTCAAAATGCATAAAAAATTTTTATCTTATAAATGTATAACGTGATTGGGGATGACCAGTTAATTATAGGATATTCAAGGAAGAAGTTAGTTTCTCTTGAATATATTTTAACCGTAGCTTGGAAGCACAAATGGTATTTAGGATCTTAATATTACATATAAAGACAATTGATCCAAATAATAATTGTCAATACATAAACGGTAATTTTTAACATAAACTTACGAACAAAGTTTACCAAAATCCAAAATTTGGGACTGTCTCGGAGTTCAGGTGCACGTGATGGTAATCGCAGGGAATTGCATGGTGTTCTCTTACATATGAATATTTGGCCGTAGCTTTACAATTATAAATGTGGAACCACAACAGTGGGGGTTTAACAGATAGTCAGCATATTTTAAATAATAGGTAGGTACATATTATTATGTATAACATATAATATTATGCATATGTATAATATGTGCAACCTATTGTACATATTATTCTGTTAATAAAATATAAGTATAATGATGTAACAATTG
Organism: Chaitophorus viminalis; assembly: GCA_025469195.1. NCBI lineage: Eukaryota > Metazoa > Arthropoda > Insecta > Hemiptera > Aphididae > Chaitophorus > Chaitophorus viminalis. The sequence goes on along the minus strand of JAIPRK010001295.1, from coordinate 60,551 downwards.
TTATAAATATCTACCTCTTCACTGATATTATTTTATATTGTAAATTGTCTGTGCTCTAACCCTCATGCGAATCAGAGTACCCCAAAATTTACTAATTTTTGAATAATAAAAAAAAAATTAATTTTTTTCCAGTTAAAAATTAAAAATAAATGAAAATACAAATTTAATTTAATTTAACACCATATTATAATAATAAAGATTCAAATATCCAATCTACAACGATTTAGGTATTTGTTAAACAGTGAGGTAAAATTAGATGTATTGTTTGAGAAATACATGCACTAACGTGCGTGATACTGTTTACAGTTGGACTATACATTTAGTTGGAACGATTTGTAAACAAAAGTTGAATCGATGACTGGAAACGGCGAGCACACCGGTGGAAGAAGTTATTTTTGTTGCGCGACTGGTCATGTTCCTAAGGTTCGCGGAGTGTAAATGAGTTTCAAAGGAAATTCCGTAGTTATAGTGAAGAAAACTCTGTACCTACATTTAATTTTGGATATCTGGATTTACACAATATTTCTATTGATTCTTCTGTGTTTCGTTTTTAAAATAATCATTTCATTTATCTTGCGGTTACCGTGCTGTGTGCACGTACTGGTTAGACCGGGCATTTGTTTTTGTTTTAGACTTGTACATACATTTGTATTAATTTTATATAATTATGACTGACAAGGTAAGTTATTTTAAATGAAGTTGAAATAATTATATTTTTTTTACATTATCAATAACTGTTTACAATCAAATTATACTTGTGATACATTAGTTCATAATATTATATAGGTATTATTTAATTATTTATACAATAAACAAAATCACTCTGTTTTATAGTAAGGTGGTATAACGAATAGTCAAATACTAATAACAACACTATAATAATATGATAGAATTATACAATATTATAATAATTAAATTTTAATATTAGTATATAAGCAATTTTTTCAGCAAAAACTATAATAATCTAGGTACTATATAATAGCAATATCAAAAGACATAATAATATTATGAAATATATTGTCTTGATATTGAATTATAGACTCCGCTCAGAATCGTTTTTCGAATACAATAACATGAATCACTAATCAGTGTAGGTTTAGCCCAGCCGGCTACCCGGCCCTAGGTAATTTTTATATATTGAGAGTCCTAGCCAAAAGGAAAGAAAAAAAAAGAAATTTAAGTTTACTCGCGGTTTTTGCGACTTTTTTAATATAACAATATTGTTCAATATATAAATATTGACAATATGTCCACCACGAATTGCTGTGAACGAGTCAATTTTATAAACCCTTGGTGGTCTGCAGTGGCGGTGCGTCAGGAGAGACTTTGAGATGGCGTTTCCCCAATAATTATAACATTGAAAAAAAAAAAAATTGTTTTAAATTATTTTCAAGTATTTGTGAAATCTATGTGTAAATAATATACTGTATTCAACTATATTTAGTATAAATAGTGTGTGTGTATTATAATATGTCCATCGTTTTACATTAGGTCTTGTTGCATTTTTTATCCAATATTAAGATAATGGAATCAAAACATTAAATATTAGATGAATTATTAGACAATGATTTTCATTCATTTACATATGATGAAAAATGTAAATTAAAAAAATAACGATTCTGAACGGAGTTAATATGTTTGTCTAAAATGGGTATATAATAATGTAGTATTCTATATTTAAATTGAAATATAATGCAATAGTATGCAATTTTGTAAGAATTTAAATTTCAAACAGTCATAAAATGTTTTCCTTTAAATCCGGTAGAACTTTTTTTATAGATTTATGAAGAGTAGCTTATGGATATCCTAGTGTTAAAATATTAAACCTTAGTTATAAACAGAAAAAATGTTATGAATTTTTATCTACAAAATAACTTGCAAATTATCGTGATTTTGACACATTTTACACAAATTTGAGCTTTATGGGCTTTTAAAAAAATTTGAGTGAAACGATCTCCAATATTTTTTAGTTACAATAATTTAGTTTTATTATAAACCTTGTATTAAATTTTCAGGAGTTTTCGCCAATTAAATTTCATAGATGTTAAAAAAATTTTTTTTTTTACAAAAATCAAAAATTTAAATTGTCCATAAATAAGTCAAAATATATCAAAATATTTTGAAAACATAACCACGTATAGAAAATGCCAATATAAAGATTTGGTGAAAATTTCAAGTTGTTGTGGTTTTTCGTTTTTGAGTTATAGTATTTTAAAAAAATGTATTTTGTTAAAATGTGATTATGCCTAAAATTTCCCGTTTTTTTGTAATTTTTATATAGTTTTTTTCGATTTTTTTAAAAAGTATTAAAAAAGTTGGATTTTTGACTTGCTCACGTACCATCTACATTCACTTTCCTTTCAGAAAAATTGCTGTTTAAGCAAATCGAAGCATTTTTACTGCCAAAAAAGGTGTCGTCAGACAAAAAAAAATTAAAATTAAAAATAAAATAAACAAACATCATTGTAAAATCAATAGATTTTATCACTCCGTTTAGAATCTAAAAAAAAAACACACACACATCATTGTAAAATCAATAGATTGCATCACTCCGTTCAGAATCTAAAATGGGAAACAGAAAATGTCCGTAAACAGCTCAAAATAAGTCAAGATATTTTGTTTCCGTAAAAATTCCCTTTTAGATTCTGAACGGAATGATCGAATCTATTTTACAATGATGTGTGTTTTTTTTTTTTTTGTGTCTGACGACAACTTTTTTACAGTAAAAATGCTTCGATTTGCTTTTATAGCAACTTTTCTGAAAGGAAAGTGAATGTAGATGGCCCATCCGGTTTTTTTATGTTTTCTTTTCTATTGATGTCAATAAAATTTTATTTGTTGGATAAAAAAAACGCTTATAAAAAATAATGTAGGTATGTTTTTACAAAAAAGTTGAAACTCATAAAATTGTTATGTATAATTATATGAATATTAAATTTATTTAAAAAAAATTACGAGTCCTTATTTGAACCTTATTTTGTTCTTGATTGTAGCAAAAAACGAAGAGAGGAAGAAAACCATTAGTTGATTTGAATATAGTGTTTAACGCTCTTGAAAAGAAAAAGCATGATTTATTTAACGAATCTGGTCATATGATATCTGTATCAGATAATTTTTGGTATGAAATTTCAAAAGAACTTGAAGGAAAACTGTCACCAACGAGCATATTCTTAACTGTCTTTCATGACCGCCACAATTTTCAAACAAAATTAAAAAACCTTATTGGTATCATTCCGGCTAATGTTTCCTTAGATCAGGTCAGTGACAAAGAAACCTCAAGCATTGAATCTTCTTCGATATCAAATGCTTCATCTGTATCTTTAAATTCTGGGAGAAAACTGTTTAAGTTTAATTTGACTTACAATTTATTCAGGACTATTTATCCAAATACCGTAACATATAAAAGAAAAACAAAATTAAGAAATTATGAAGTATTAAAACCAAATTTGTGGGTTGATGTTATAAATGACGCGTTTTTGTCAAAACATAAACTTCCATGTAATTTTATTTACAAAAGGGCTAAGGTTTTTCCAGAATCAGGTCATAGTAAACATTATATTACATTTTCTGCAAAATGCAAAGATAAATGCTGTGTTGCAAATCTTTATGGTTGGAGTGATTTTAAACCAAATGAAGATGAACCATTAGAAATAATTGTATTAACAAAAAACACAATTGGACTTGAAACTAAGCATACTACAAAACGACCATTAAGAGGAGAAAAACGTAAAGCTATGACGAGTGTCCAGATAAAAATTGTGATGGTTTAATAACATCGATAAGGTATCTACAAAATCATATATTTGTTGAGGCTGATATTATTGCTGATGAACAACAGTTTTCATTACATGACTTTCCTGTGGAGATATGTGTAAATTCGGAAATGTAAGTTTAAACCTGAATCAATTTATTATTATATTATTGTTCACAATATCAACTATATTTTTCTAACAAACAACAATAAAATAAATTATATAAATGAAAAACCTATAACTGAATATACTATTTAACATTACATTTATTATTTGTAAGTTTATACTTCGAGGAGCCATAGGCTATAGTTCTGATCATTACATTGGGTATATAAGAAGAGCCGATGGAATTTGGGAAGCTCACAACGACTTACGTCCAAAAATAAAAAAAATAAAAAATGTCAGAAAACAGCATATCAACCTTCATATAATATTTTATGTAAAACTATAAGACATCATTTATATTTTAAAGCAGTTGTAGTTATTTTCAAATCTTTTTATCATTCATAATATTAAAAAATATTATTAAATTTGCTTTTGTTGAACTTTTTGGTATATTCGATCATATGAAATATGGCGTTACTAAATTAAAAATGATTACATTGCTGAATACAAAACCAAAAATGAAGGACATGTTTATAAGAAATTTAGTTCTAGGCTAAACGGCGGGTCTAAAAATGTAATTGTGTATATATATTTTTAAATTATTTAAAGCCAAAACAATTAACAATACTACATAATTAATATAATAGGTTTTTGTGTAAATTAAAAAATTTCTACAAATCCAGGACTCCATAGTTGAATGTTGTGGTAAGAGGAGGACGGAGTGAAATCACCCCCACCTCTACAAAGTATTTAGCTTCTAAAATTACATGATTTATTACTGTATTTCTATTTACTTGTTTTAGATTTTATGTGGGGGGTGTTACGCGCTTTTAAAAAAAATACTGCCCCCTTTATTCTTATTTGCCGAATTCTATGATGGTTTTAAAATTGGCCCTGGTTCATGGGATTTTAAACAATTGCAAAATAAATTTTACAATTTGTTTGGAGTCGATCGGACCACTTCTAAGGGTTGCAAAAATTGCCCATCACCCCAAAACAAACAATTATTTTCCGGAAAAACTAAAGGTATGCAAATTCAGAAAATATCATAGCAAATTAATTTCAAATATTCCGTAAAATCCCGGAGTCCCTAACTAAAAGTGGGGGGCTACCGTGAAGTTGGCCCCCCCACACAAAATTGTTTTTTCCGGAAAAACTAAAAGTATGCAAATCCTGAAAATTGCATAGCAAATTATAGCAAATTAACTGCAAATTGTCCGTAAAATCCCGGAGTCCCTAACTGAAAGTGGGGGGGCTACCGTGAAGTTGGCCCCCCAACACAAAATTGTTTTTTCCGGAAAAACTAAAAGTATGCAAATTCTGAAAATTACATAGCTAATTATAGCAAATTAATTGCAAAATCATGCAAAAGTCTGGGGTCTGTGGCTTGAAGTGGGGGGGCCATCTTCACGTACATGACTTTGAACCTTGTTTTTGCTGTATTAATTGTTTACACTGAGTATGCACTCTTAAAGTACAATAATATGAAGATATAAATTTTACAATATTTATTTCGTGTAATTAGGTGCATGTATCATTAACTGGATGTATAGGATATACATTTTTTACTCAATTCAAAAGCTGTCTTTGCACTTTTAATATAATATATTTTTTAAAGTTGTTATTTTTTATGTTTATTGAATATGCTAGATAAAATTTTCAGTGAATAATATTATTTTAAAAATTAACATTGAAATAAATTTCGGTTTGCCTTGATTTTTAAAATTTGTAAAAGAAACATAACCTGTCACTAGTATTAATGAATAGTTATGATCCTTACTAAAAATATCTTTATTTAAAATTATACCTTCATAAAATGAACATGGAAACTTTTCAATAAATATTTAAGTTTGAGTTTATAACATAAGTGACAGAACAAAAAGTTAAACGAACATTATTAATTATTATTATTTGGTAATAAACACAAAGCAATCATATTGTTATGTGTATTAAAAAAAGATAGCAGCACCATACTTATCTGCTGTCTATTTCTAACATGCCGTTTCGGTTATGTCTTATGGCTTATGGCTGGTGAATATTCCATTTACCATATAGTTCATTAGTTACGATTCGTTAAAAAGTTACACCTGCGATACGTATCTATTCGTATCGGGATTTGATGTACGGTGCGCCGGTACGCCAGTATCATTTATAATTTGGCTGGAAATCTTGCTATTATTATATATTTGTATTTAAATTTAATAATATTATTTATATTGGTATAATAGTATATAATATATATTAGTATTTTCATTGATTATAGAATAGACTATAGTCTATTCTATAATCAATGGTATTTTAATATATCAAGTATATTAGTACGTATTAGGTTTAAAATAGAATGTTTATTATAGAAATTAGTTTTAACTTTTAACCTTAAGTTATTGCTTAATGCTTGATTAATGATGGAGCAGCTAATTGATGAAATTAACGTTTCTGTACGTACAACATATAAATTAAACTAAGTAATATAATAGAATACCACAGAATGTTGTTTTATTAATTATTTAGGTATGTGATGATTACTTTGAGGTTTGTTTCGGTACCGAAATATATATTTGTAAGTATCTTCCAAAAAGAAGAACCAATTCAGAAATATAGTTATTTTAAAATAAAATAACTTACCAATGATATTAAATTAAATACATTTGTTTTTACTAAAACAAAATAAAATATTTTATTATTTTATAAATAATCTAGTTTTTAAATTATTTATTTATTTAATTATGTATTTAAATATTTTAAGATATTTTGATTCTGATTTTACATCTAACACACCTATAACAAATGCTAAAGTTAACCAAAAACAAACATTATTCAACCAGATAGAAGGTTAGTTGATTTGTTATATTATTTTATATTAAAAGCCAGTTGATGTTATTATTTAGAAATTAATTAAATAATATAGTATAATTAATCAAGAACTTTGTAATTACAACCACTCACCATAGTGGTTGTAATCGCTTTTGTTTACAGCACGCTCCGCGTATCAGTTACAAACAATAAAACCCTCTGACCACTCTGTATACCCATCAATTGATTTATGTAGGTAGCTACACGATTTAAATAACACGGAGAGAATAGGGTAAAACCATAACCTAGCGATCACTATTCACTACAGCACGGTGTATATGGTTTGCATTTGGGACAACGCCGTATAACCGTGAGCTGGTTTTTGGTGAACCAATCAGAGGCAGGCTGCGCCTGACGAACACTATTTCGTCCGCCGCCGGATCATGCTCTTAACGCGCGCGGAGTATAATTCACATTTTTCAGTCAGGTGAATTTTAAAACTAATTCTAGAAAAAAAAATCATATAATTTATTATTTATGTTATTCAAGATTCACAAAACTTAGAGAATACAGAAATATAAATTTCCAGTATAAAATTGAATGAAAAAAAAAAACAAAATTGTCTAATGAATTATTTATTTTAGCCTATAGGGTAGTTATGTAGGTACTCACTATTTATCATTATTCTCACTTTTTTATGTTAAAAAAAAAAAATATATATATATATATATGAGTAACAACCCAGTACTAGAATACTATGAATAATTATTTTAAATATATTTTAATCTTTATCATAAACTGAAAAATTTTATTCTCTGGTACTTATTCAACATTTATTTATACTTAATTTAGGGAAAAAATCAAATTATGGTGTTTATTAGCATTGAAGATGGCTCTTCATAAATACATTAAAACTGGTAAATAATGTAATGCTAAATGGAAGACATTAAAAACTAGATACAAATAAAATAAAAAAAGCATTACAGTCAGGTGAAGGAAAAATTACTTGGCCTTACTTCAATTTGATGGACTCTTTTTTAAGTAAAAAAGCGTATACAAGCCCACCACTTAGGTCCAAGTTGCCAACTCCACCAAACAAAACACCAATCAACTGCAACAATAACTAGTTCTAGCAACAGTATCTCAACTGTTAAAAAACCTTCTACTAGTATTTATAATATAAAAATATTTCTAGTTGATTGAAGTAACTTAATTATTTTATTTTATTTTAGGTAAGAATTTATTTGAAAATATTGATCTTATTGATATTATCCTCTAAATAATTCTACCCATGAAGTAATATGTCAAATACTGAAGGATTAACTATATATTGTGAACATCAAGATATTGACGATAATACAAAAAGTAAGAAGAAATTGAAGAATAATAATATATCAAGCTTACTAAGTTCATTAATTGATCAACGTCAAGAAATGATAGACTTTTTCAAAGCAAAAAATGAACAAGAAAAAAAAGAGATCAACTATTTGATTTAAGGTAAAAATAATATTATTGTATATTCTTCTGGTGTCTTAAGTTCTAAATTATTTGTTGTGCTACAGATTGAAAAAAATTAAAGAAGCAGAACAAAAAGCAGCAGAAATAATGCAAAAGAGCAATGAAATAGAGAAAAAAAGTAGATTTAATTACGGATTATATAGCAATACTAAGTAAAAATAAATAGGTTATGTTTTATTTTAATTATAAGAATATGTATTTTTTTTCTGTTAAAATATTACAAATTTAAAATATTTATAGTATAAAGTATTGAATCTCTTTTGATTTTGCCAGCATTTTTATTATTTATAACGTCTAAACAAGGGTCATGGTTATTAGGTATTGAAGTAGATTTATAAGCTTCATGATTGCTCCCATCATCTGAACTATCCATACACATGTTGTAATAAATTTAGAACACTTAATCTTGTCATAGACATCAAGCAATCTAAAACATGTTTTATATTTCATTGTTATTGTAACAATTATGAATGATTTTAATACATTACCTAAGTCGACGGAATCTCCCAAATAATTTTCTAAAACTTTGTTCAATTATCCGACTAGACCTAATTTAAACTCAATTGAGTTCGTACCGTAAGGTTGTGTTTATTATTCCGTCGCGGTATTATTCTGTTGTAATTATTCGAAACTTGTCTTATGGCTTCCAATGGCAGCAACTGTTATATTTTGTAACCTAGGTTTTGCTGAACTCGATATTCCTATTAAGTATGATGGCTGTAACTTTTTAACACATAACAAGTGCTCGGGTCTTAATAATAGTGAAATTAAATGTCTTGGTTTTAAGAATCGAAATTTGAAATTCTTTTGCGAAGCATGCAAAAATGGATTGCCAGATATTCTTGAGCTTAAATTATTAATTAATCGTTAATTAGCTGAAGTAAATGAGCTAAAGAGTCAGAATAACAACAATAATGTTCAAAATCATTCTGAGGAGTTTATAATTGGTGAAGTCGGTGAACGCAATATTAGAGCATCTAATCTAATATTTTATAACGTTCCAGAGAACAGATTGGATAATGCAGTTGACCGAGTTAATTATGACTAATTTTGTGAGTAATGTTATTGATTCAATTATTACTGGTGGGAATATAAGACCGTCTAAAATTATTCGTCTTAGCATTCATGGTAAAAATAATCTGCGTCCAATTAAGGCTGTATTTTGCACACCAGCTGATGTGTTCGAAATATTTAAGTAAAAAAAAAAAAAAATTGTTATCATTTCAACCACCTTAGAGGAACTATATGAAGATACTTCAAGAGGAATTAGTTTCACGTAGAACAAATGATGAAATCAATCTAATAATTAAATACATAAAAGGAACTCTAACCATCGTTACCAAGGATAATCGTTCTAATGTCCGTTCTGCAAATTTTTTATAATTAATATTTTCTACCAAAATGTCCGTGGTCTTTTAACAAAGATCCTTTTTTACGTAATGTATAGTTGAATGTGAATTGTAATATAATTTGTTTAACTGAAACTTAGCTAGATGATAATGTTTTCGACTTTAAACTTGGTTTCACTAATTAGAATTGATATCGTAATGATCGTAATAATTTGTCGTATGGGAAAAAACGAAGTGGTGGTGTTCTAATTGCAGTAAATAAAACAATAAGTTCTGATGTATTAAATGTCTCTAGTGTTTTGGGTATTGTGCAGGTTTTTTTAAAACTTATTTTGAATACCTAACGTTAAAATAAATTTTGGTTATATTTATATTCCACAAGATAATTCTTGTGATTTATATTATAAGCACTGTGAGGTCATTGAGCTTATATATCTTATGTACCCTAAATACAATTATGTTATAACTGGTGATTTGAATTTAAATCAGCTTGACTGGTCGCTCAAGATCATAATACAGCGTTTCTAATTTTTAACTGCTATATAAATTATTTAAGCTTGAAACAAGTAAACCATATACTTAACTGTAGTGGTCGAACTCTAGATTGCATAATGATTAGTGCTGATGCTGAACTTACTAATATTTTGCATTCGTTAGAATCTCGTGTTCCTATAATTAATAAGTATCATCCTCCATTAGATTTTATAATACAATTTAATAATGCATTGATTAATGAACATTTTGAATCTCCGCTCATTTATAACTTTAAAAACTGTAACTTTGATAATATTTCTCATTTTCCACGGAGTATTGATTTTGATTTAAATCTGAATAATTATTCATCTTTTGAAAATTTTATGAAATTATTTATCACTCTTTTAATTTATTTGTGCCTAAAACAAAAATATATAACAAATATTCACTTATATGGGCTAACGCTGAACTCAAAGATTGTATTATTAAAAAAAGTGTACTGACAAAAAATTTTAATTATTTCCTTCTGATGCTAATTATTATGATTTCTCTAATCTTAGAAAAAAATGTAAACACTTTATTACTATATGCCATGCTCAATATATTTCCAATATCGAAAACAGTTTTCAAATAAATATCAAACCTTTTTGGAATTATGTTATCTCTCTAAAATTATTTTTCCAGCGTTTATACTAAAGATCTTTCGATGTTCAATGGAGTAGTTTCTCTTCCTTCCAATGAATCTAATAATTATTTGATGAAATTTTTTATTATTTAAATTCTTTAGATTCTCATTCCGCCACTGGACTTGATGGTATACCACCCTCTTTTTTAAAAAATTGTAGCTCTGTTCTAGCTCGTCCGCTTCATATGATTTTCAATAAATCATTATGCTTAGGTTATTTCCCTAACATTTGGAAAAAATCATTTCTAACACCAGTGTATAAATCATGAGATAAACATAATGTTACAAATTATTGTACAATTTCAAAAATGTCCATTATTCCGAAAATGTTTAAAGCTTTAATTACAAAAAAGTTGTCTCTAATTATGACTCCCCTCATTTCTAATAACCAACATGGTTTTAGACCCAAAATGTCGATTTCTACAAATATTTCAGGAAAAAAAGTATCGGCCTTAAATCAACATGTTAAATTGGGCACTATTTATACAGACTTCCAGAAAGCGTTTGATAAAGTAAACCACAGCATTTTATTCATAGAGTAATATAGAGGAGCCGTTTGATGTTGTATTGAGGCGAAAGAAGTCTACTTTCAGTGTGACCAGATTATAAGGAACAAAACTATTGTTTAATATTATCTTTTACAATAACCTATTAATTTTAATATATTATATATTATAAATTTTTTGTCATAGTAAATAAATGTACAATAAATAATAATTGTTATAATATGACACGGGCAATGGCAGCAAAAACTTTTAGAGTAGGATAAAACAGAAGAACAAATATTATTTTTACTTGAAATGAGCTTTATTTTAATGTTATAATTATGAAAAATACAAACAATTATTATCATAATGAACAAATTATATAATATATGTATACTATATACTATAATATAATACATGACATATTAACTTAATTCTATGAAAAGTAATAGTCATAAAAAATTACCCATTTTTGAGGATCATCCACCAATGCTATAGAATTGTCTTAATCTTGAAAAAAAAATATTTACATGGACATTAAATTATAATTATATTGTAATACATATATATATATATATATATATACGTATAATTAAATTGAGTTATTATTAACATAATTTTAAAAAATTCAAAAAGCATAAGCATTATAATTAATATAAATAAAAGTTGTATTTATTGTCCTTTAAAAAGAGTCAATTTATTGTACCACATACGCATTGAATGGGTTTTGTTACAGGATTTTAATGTATGTTTGACTTTTAAATTAATGTGTATAGAAGCAATTGATTTAATTAAAAGAGTTGGGTGGTCAGATAAAGGGGTGTTGCTTTCTTGACTATGAGTTTTCAAAGAACTAAATATCACAGAATTATTTAAAAAGTGTTTCAGAACTAGAGTTTGAATTAGTAATTTATTTATGGTTTTGGTTTGGTAACTGTAAGATTTTATTAATTTTTAAGTTTGAAAACATACCAAAATAACGCTTTGACTAGGATAACTAAGGCCATTACGATTTCCTCCTCTGTTTTTTAATGTAATTAAAGAGTTTAAAAATTCATTTTTATCTTCAGCGTACAATGAATTTAGACATGTTTCACAGTTAAGAACAGAAGCTAATTTATAAACAACAATACCAACAATATATATAATTATTTCATTTGAAAAATTACTAAAGTTATATGTATAAGTGTTAGCTAAATAATCATGATCATTTATAAAAGACTGAACATCAACTTGATTCTCTTCTTGACTAACCAAATTTATAGAAGTATTAGAAAACATTTTTATTAATTGTTTTAATTGGATCAAAACTTGAGTAGTACAGTATATCGATATGTTCTAAAGGTATACAGTTCCCTTCGTTAAAACTTTCAATATCATTAACTTTAATGACCAATTTTCGATATGCGGACATAAATTGTTTACCATCTATTTTTATAGCTCAGTTTATATTCTTTTATTTTCTGATGATGCTAAACTTTTTTCAGTTATTAAATCGCCAAATGATGCATTAAAATTGCAGTTAAATTTAGATAAATTTGTTGAAGGAGTAGCGTCAATCACCTTCCATTAAATAGCCGTGTTTTCGCGCTTAATTGAATGTAACCTGGTTACTATATTTTATAAACAAGTTGTTTTCGCGGTTTTGGTTATATTTTTGGTAATAACTTTTGGTTTTAGGTAATTGATAATTTGTAACCATCAAAATGAAATGGTTATAATGTTTGGTTATTGATAATATACGAAATAATATGATGATAATTATTTAAAATAATTAATTTTATTTGTTCTGCACTTTCGCTGATGGTGGACTTTTAGTCTGCACATTAGCATACTTTACTTATATAACGTGAGTGCCCGAGTGCAGAGTACATACTAATAAAGTTACTGTACATAAGTTTAAATTTTATATTCTTGCAACAATATGGCATCCGAAACCGAAACGTTTTTAAACTACATCCTGTCTGATGGTGAACAAATATTTTCAGAAGATAAGTCTCATATCCTTTGCAATGTGATTATTCAAGGTACATATAAAAAGAATTTAACTATTTAAAATTACAAAACTATGGTTACATTATTTCAAATGTATATCAATTAGAAAATATATAATTTCGGTTAAAAATGCATTGAACAAATTAAAATTTTGATTTGATCGGCTAGTATCGGATCAAATCCACCTATAATGTAAATGCTGTTTAACTATTTGTTTGTTTGAACAAATTGAACATACCATGACAGATACAAACATATTTAATTTATATATGTTATCATAGACAAAGAATGTGAAATGTGGGTACCAGCATCATCTTTGATGGACGGATTAGATGAAGATTTGAATTCTAATGGTAAAAAACTATCAGATAATGGTAAATTTATAAAATTTTAATTAAATTTTTTTAGTATGATAGGTCTATAAAAAAAATATTAAAACTTAAGCATACAATGTGCATTCTTTAAATTTATAATTTTTGTGTTGTAGAGTTAAATATTTCGATGAAATATGGTGTTCACGCAAGCCCAAACCCCAAGATGAAAAAGTTACTGAAGACCTTTGGAATATAATCAAGCTTGAAGGTAATCAAAATCAGTTACTGGATAAAAAAAATTCCAAAGTATAAAGTATGGGAAAAAATAGCTCTAAAACTACAAGAAGATCATGGTTATGTGGTAGGTAAATATTTAAAAGACAGTGGAATGAAATGCCATCAAAAATGGAGGAATTTAGAAATAGCATATATGGCTTTTATTCAAAATAGTAAGAAAACAGGAACAGGAAAGACCAAAACTCCAGCATACTTTGATTTACTTCATTCCATATTAGGTAGTAAACATAAAGTAAAACCAGCCATCTTACTAGGTACTTTGGAAATAGATAACTCAGTTTTTAATGAAACTATTTTTGAAAAATCACTAAGCATTGAACAAATGCCAATAGAAAAGGAAAAAATATTATCTGATGATGAAGATATTAATACTGAAACAAGTTCACATTTCAAAAAAATTAAAACTTCTACAAAACCAAAAGATTTAAGAAAAGAACTTATTAATGAAATACGATTACAACATCACGAAGATATGGCATTGCAACAAAAATTAATTCAAATATTTAAAGAATCAGTAGAATAACAAAAAGAGCAACATCTTATTTTAAATAACGATTTGCTAGCTATTGTAGAAACTTTTAAAAAACAGTAATTTCTGCAAATCATTTACCTTATCTTTATATAAGCCACTGCTGTGACTAAAATTATATTATTAAGTTTATGGTTTTATTTTTATTCGATCTAAAAGTATTCAAGGTGAGAGTACTTATTTTATGAAGTAACATTTTTAATTTTTATATTTCTTTTTACTATAAAGTAGTTGTGAATTACACTTTTCTAGCTATTGGAAGGAACTTAAAGAAAAATGTATATTCATTGTGACTGATTATATTAAGTTTTTTTTTATTGATTTAAATATGCATGTAATAACGTATCTGATAGTATTCAAGATAAAGTATACTATTTATGTTTAATTGATTTTATATTTGCCATTTTTATTTTTACTACTAATTATGTAAACAGTCATAACCACTCACTGATATGGATGGTAGTAACAATAGTTTATTTTTAAATTTAAATATTTTTTATTTATACATTTATAATTCATTGTTATTTTGTACTTTTTTTTTAAACTTTTTGTTGTAAACAAAATATTAATAAATAAATAAAAATTGTTTTGTTTTTATTAAAACTAAATTAAGTATTTATTTATATTTTATACAATTTTTATATTAATATAATATATACACATTAGACACATACAATCAATTATATATTTAACAGTCTTAAAATTTCATTTCTTTTTACATCTCCAGTTAAAATTTCAAATCTATTTCTTGTATGTTCTTGGTTTTCATTAACTTTGAAAATATTTTTAACAACAACATCAAGGTCATCATCATTTAAAAGACAAAAATTATGAAGTACACAACAGGCAAGTATAATTTTTGAGGCTTTTTTCATTTTTGTTGTATTTATGTATAACAAACGCCTCCATCTACCTTTAAGTAAACCAAAGACATGTTCTATGCATACCCTTGCTTTGCTTAGTGTATAATTAAATTATCTCTGTCTACTATTCAAATTTCCATAGTCTTTAAAGGGAACAATCAACCAGCTAAGATTAGGGTACGCAGAGTCTCCTAACAAATGATATTTATTACTGTAAAATAATTCTTCTTGTCCTTCTTCACCAACTTTTATGTACACTTGACTATTAACAAAAACCCTATAATGTAGCCTACCAGGGAACCCCACATTTACATTTGTAAATATTTTATTGGATGTACAAATTCCTTGCATTAGAACTGATTTGTTTAATTTTCTATCTGTATAGCTATCCTGTTGATCTGCAGGTGGTTTTACAGTAAAATGACATCCGTCAATAGCACCAATAACACCTACATTTTAATAATTTCAATAATATAACATTAATGAATGAAATACATTTTAAACTAAATTTGATAATATTTACCTGGAAATTTGGACTTTTCATGAAAAAATTTCGCAATTTCTTAGGCCAAACAATTATTTTAGAGAAGAATTTACATAATTGACTTACCACTCGGTCTACAGCTTTTTTTTACAGTAGATTTTGCAATATTGAAAAATTCACCAGTGGTGAACATAGCTCTTTCTTTAGCTAAATACCATAGAGTTATCAATAACTAAAAAAATGACATAATTTAGTTTTAAATTTGTTTTATACTTGGTAACTATAATTTGTTTACTTTTCTTAATTGACAAAGGTTCATGGCCTCCAGTATAAGATACATCCATTTGTGCATCTTGCCTAAACATTGATACCAGTTTTGTAAAAGTACTTCTTGTCATTCGGAAATGTCTATGTATGTAAAACAAAAATATATTAATGTGTAAATACTAAATCATAAAAAATTTAAAAAAAAACTAAATTAAATAATTCATTAGTTTGTCACTTACCCATGAAAATCATTGTCAATGTATGCTTCTATTCATTTATCAACTGTATTATTTATCCTGTAATGTTGTTGTCTTTTTCAAAAAGGTTGAAATTAACTTTCTTCTTTTTTTAACATTATTTTTAATTATATTTTGAGCATTAGATTGGAACATATTTGTACATATTCATTATTCAATTGAGTTTACTAATTTAAAATTATAGGTAAGACGGCGGTTTCCATAGTTAATTAGGTACCCCTAATATAATAATATTTATATAAAAAATACTGTAAATGTACACACTACACTTCACAAAAATAACATAATAACAAATAAAAATTTATTTATAAATATATCGGTTATCTATTTCCTATAATCTTTTATAACCACAAATACGTTTCCGCGAGTCTTTGACCAATAACCAAAATCTTATAACCATGTCTGATTATAAGAGCTAGTTCACATGAGAGGCGTTAAACGCGCGTCGACATTGTTACCACTGTTCACATGTTTACTGAATTTACGCGCTAAGCGCGCGCTTATACCGTAGTCAATCGAGTATTGTACTCTGTCGAAGATGGATGTTGCCGATGCGATTTGTTTATGGATACTGTATCGAAGAAGACAGCGTCGTAGACAAAAAGCACGAAAATATTGGGTTCATCCTATTTTACAAAATAGACTTACCTCAAGCTTATACATTACGCTTTATCCGAGTCTTAGGAATTATGAACCTAAATTTTTCAATTACTTCAGAATGTCAATTCAATCTTTTGATGACTTGTTGGAACTAATAAAAGGAGAACTAACTGCTAATGAAAGTGCAATTAGGTATTGCATTTCACCTGAAGAAAAACTTATAATAACTCTAAGGTATGTACTTTAATTTTTATTTTACAAACATAACAAATTACTTTAAAAAATAACAAATAACTAACAAATTAACTTGAAATATACTTTGAAACTAAACAATTTTTAAAAATGAAAGTTTATTTATTAATGATTTTTACATAATTAATATTAAAAATAACAAATTACTAACAAATTAACTTGAAATATACTTTGAAACTAAAAAATTTTTAAAAATGAAAACTTATTTATTAATGATTTTTACATAATTAATATTAAAAATTATATTTAATACTTTTTATACTACAAACTAGTTAATAATTTTCTTCAAATAAATCCATAATTGATTCTTGAGAAACTTCACTGACATTTGATGATGTTGGAGAAGGTGAAGATAATGAAGTCAATTGATGTTGATAATTGTTTTTCTCGATAGTAGTATAATCTTGATGATGTCTGCGTGCGGGTGTGTTATATGATGTAGTAGTATCATAGTTTGGGTATACGATGTTACTTGGCATGTATTGGTGATTATATATTGGAGAGTGATATCTACTATGTGGTGATATTGTTTGATTTTGTTGTATTAAATTATAAATATCAATTTTGAGTTTCAGACGTTTGGTTTCTGGTACTTTTTTTATATCTTTCAATAAGGACAAACAAAATAGTTTGTCTTCATCATCTTCCTGTTTTTCTGGAACTTGCTTTTGAGCTATACTTCTTTCTAGTAAATTAGTAAAATGCTCGTCAGCTGGGCTAAGTTTTAATTTTTTTAAGCTTTTATATTGGATGTTATTAGGAGATTTGAAAGTCTCATTTTCATCATTTGTATCGGCAGATATTTTTGAATTTTCGTTGTTTGCACAGAAACTACTTTCAGTAATATTTTTTTCAATCGATTTTTGCAAAAATCTTAATCTCTCAAAATGTATATATGTAGATTTTTTAGATGCTCCCGATCCTGATTTAACAATTTTACTTTTCTTTGATTCCCTTACATAGTTATCACGAATACTTTTCTATTTTTTTTGTAATGTTGCTCCTATAATGGATAAAAATATCATAAATTTAAAAAATAATATTACGGATTTTACAGATACTTAGCAAGTGGGTGTTCTATTAGTGAGTTACACTATGA
The DNA here is from genome assembly GCA_025469195.1 of Chaitophorus viminalis. Lineage (NCBI taxonomy): Eukaryota > Metazoa > Arthropoda > Insecta > Hemiptera > Aphididae > Chaitophorus > Chaitophorus viminalis. The sequence continues at coordinate 42,433 of JAIPRK010001295.1, read as the reverse complement.
ATATAAGATTGGAAAGTCTACTGCGTCTGGTATTATTCGTCGTGTTTGTGAAGTGATTTGGAGAAAATTGAAAAATATGGTCATGCCGGAACCCACTAAGGATAAGTGGATAGAAATTTCTAAAGGATTTGGAATACATGCAAAATTTCCAAACTGCATTGGAGCACTAGACGGGAAACACATACGTATGATACAACCACAAAATTCTGGTTCGCTTTATTACAATTATAAACATTTTTTTTCGCTTGTTTTATTGACATTATGCGATGCTAACTATTGTTTTACTTGGGAGGACATTGGTGCTTATGCTAAGAATAGTGACTCAGGAATTTTCAAAGAATCCACTTTATATTCAAAACTAATTGAAAAAACGTTGAATATTCCTGATCCAAGTCCTATTAACATCTAGATGAAACCATATTGCCATACGTCATAGTAGCTGATGAAGCTTTCGGTAAGTTGGAGAACTTAATGAGACCATACGGTGGAAAGTTATTATCGTACGAAAAAAAAATTTTTAACTATCGCTTAACTTTAGCACGAAGATACATTGAATGTACTTTTGGAATTATGAGTAATAAATGGCGTATATTACATCGTCCACTTGACGAGGACATCGATTTTGCAGAATATATTGTGAAAGCAATTTGCGTACTCCACAATTATGTAAGAAGACGAGATGGCTGCACTTATGAAGATACATTTTTTACAGCACCCCTATAAAGTTTAACTAGAGCTACAACTGGACGCGCTATACGAGTAGCATGTTCGAGCCAAATTTATGGATTATTTCACTAATGAAGGAAGTGTCGAATGGCAAAACCGTATGATATAAATTTATACATATAGATACACATAAGTACAAAATATTTTAATAGTTATATTAATTTTTTGTAGTAAATAGATGTATATACAATATAATATAATATATATACATATATAAACAATGTATATAAAACTTTATTTTAAAAACAAACAATATGTATTTTTTTTTAATAATAGTTTTAAATAATTAATTTATGTATAGAATTTTTTTCCAAAAAACAGTATGAAACAAAATTAATTATGTCTATATTATATATTTAATTGAATTTAAATTTTATATCAAATTATAAAATATAAAATAGTTAATAATACTTACCATGGAATTTTTTTCTTTCTTCGGTGTCACTTGGGTCACTAAAAATAAGAACAATTTCTTCCCAAGCCTTTCTTTTACTGATTTTATTTGAATACTCACTACTTGTCATATCCCAAATTGGGGGTCTTTTTTCCATTTCGTCGATGAATAAATCAGTATCAAATTCCTCAGTATCCATTTTTGATTTTTTAGAAAACTTTTTCGGAAAAATAACTGAAAATATCGAAAAACAAGAACCTATTGCTTCAAAACGCGCGTTGCAATTGAACACGTCAATGTAAAACTGTACAATGTTCAAACGCGCGTCAACTTGCGCTGACGCGCGTTGACAGGTTTTTTGCGTTGTCGCTGCGTTGAACGCACGTCGCCATACAACGCGCGTTACCATGTGTACAGTTAATAGCAATTAATAGTAATTGTAAACGCGCGTTTAACGCCTCTCATGTGAACTAGCCCTAAGTATAAACAAGTTAAACGCGAAAACACGTTTAATATGAATAAGTGCAGCGTGATAACGCTTTCTCGAATAAATAATATTATCACCTATAATTATTTGATTGATAGTTGTATAGTTACAAGAGTTTCTTCCATCAGAGACTTAGGGATTATCTTTAATTTTAATATGGTTTTTTTCATCCATATCAACACCTTTTAAGATTTTAAGATGCTTGGTTTTATTAATAGAAGCAAAATAAATTTTAAAAATACTAATGCCTTAAAAACTTTATATTTTTCCCTGGTTAGGTCTCATCTTGAGTTCGGATCAATTGTCTGGACAACACATTATTTTTCATATACCAGTTTAATTAAAAATGTTTAGAATAAGTTTCTTAAACTATAAATTTAACTTAAATGCTTTAAATTAAATATACCCATCACGAGAGAATCATATATATTGCAGATTTCCCAATTAGTAATTGCATCTAGTAAAACGAGGAGAAATGTTGTGGATATTATGTTCTTATATGACTTATTAAATGGTTTTATTTATTCTCCGGAATTATTGTCTAACATTGGTTTTAATGTACAAACTCGCATATTAAGAAAATCTAATTTTTTTCATGTTTCTCTTTCCAAAAATAATTATACTTTCACCTCGTTTTTCCCCAGAGTTTTATCTTTTGCTAACAGTATAATGGATCGTGTTGATTTTTTTGCAATGTCGCGATTTGTATTCTGACAAAATGTTTATTTGACTTTAAATTTAAATTCTATTGTTTAATATTATTATTATTATTATTTTATTCTTTGTGTAATGTTTCTACTGTCAAATAATGATTTTTACTGTACTATATGTCTATTACGTTCCTTGTTATTTAATTTATATTCTTGTGCAAATTCATCGATTTTTCTAATTTTTATCATTCAAAACAGAGGAAATCATTGATTGAAACTTTTCGAAGAACGCTCAAACTTCGGTGGTCTAACGACCCCCCCCCACAGGTAATATTCACTTAAATAAATTACCTATATTCACCGCAAATAATACGAGTCACATCATACCATGTTACATAACAATAAGTCGCCGCCGACATCACCGGCCGCCGTGATAAATAAATCAGATAAGCGCACGCCGATAACTCCAATTAAAATTGTTAATCGCAACACTGTTCTAAAAACAACTAATACAAACTACCTCCAATGCGATAACGCTAACGATGGTAATAATGATGACACCGACTGGATAACAGTTGAACCCAAATTACCTAACGTTAATAAAAAACAAAAATTCTCTACTAGCTTATCTCCAAAACAAAAGCAATTAGCCGAAATCCATCTCAAACCACTCAATAAGTACACCGTATTAAATCCTATTGTTGACGATACGAATAATATGGATACTGATCAACCAAATATCAATTTATCCGAAACTAAAACCCATACACCCCCTCCCATATTTATTAAATCAACTTTAAATTATAATGGTTTTTGTAACGCAATGAAAACCGTAATTGGCTCTAATGATTTTATATGCAAAAGTAATTTAAATGAATTACGACTCCAGACATTCACTTCTGAGGGGTATAGAAATGTAATACACTTATTATAAGAAAAAAACGTTAATTTCCATACATATCAACTCCAACAAGAAAAACGTTTCCGTGTGGTTGTCCGTAATCTACATCACACTACTGATATAAATTACATAAAAGATGAACTGGAAGTGCATGGTTACACAGTAGTCCAAGTAGTAAATGTTCTCCAATGGCCAACTAAAAAGCCACTTCCTCTTTTCTTTGTCAATCTGAAACCCGACCAACACAAATCCGAAATTTTCAAGCTATCTTCTATCTATTTCACAAAAATTAGAGTAGAAGAACCTCGTCCTCGTCAGCATCTCATCCAATGCCAACGTTGCCAAAATTTCGGTCATACGAAAACATATTGTAATCACCAACCACGCTGTGTTAAATGTAGCGAATCACATTTGACTGAAAATTGTCAAAAGCCAATCGATCAACCACCCAAATGTATTCTCTGTGAAGGACAGCATCCTGCCAGTTATCGAGGAGGTCCCTTTTATTAAGACATTCAATCCAAACGAAAATCATCTTCTATAAGAAAAGATAAGACTAATCAAAGTAATAAAATCTTAGAAACTAATGTACAGGAACCCACAGGTAATACTTCTAAATACGAAAGCCAAAATAAACCAAACAATTCACGAAAAACCTATACCAAAGCTGCCCAAAATCTACATACTAATAACCAGCCCCAACATAACAATAAAGATTCTTTAAATTTAACGAATCAATTAAGCTCATTTATTAATGAGCTTAAATCTATTATTAACCCACTAATCACACTACTTAATACAGTAATAAACAAAGTTCTCCTAAAAAATGATTAACATTCAAAAAACCGCTTCTAAACTAACAATACTACTATGAAACGCTAATGGTGTATCCCAACATAAAAACGAAGTGCAAAATTTACTCTATGAAAAAAAAATTCACTTCAACATACCTGGTTACTCACTATACAAAACCGACCATCCTGATGGTTCTGCTCATGCAGACTCCGCTATAATTATTTCTTCTGATTTAAAACACCATGAACTACTAGGCTTCCAAGAACTTCATATACAAGCAACAATTATTTCTATACAAATAAAAAATAACCCAATTAAAATTGCCTCTATCTACTGCCCACCCCGTTACAAAATTGACTTCGAGGATTTAAATAGGATTTTTCAATTATTAAGTAATTCATTCATAGCTGGTGGTGACTTCAACTCCAAACACTCTTTGGGGAAGCAGAACTTCTAACCAAAGAGGTTCTGCTCTCCGTAGATCTCTAATCAAAAATCATCCATCATTCATTTCCCCCCCCCCCAAACCCTACATACTGGCCAACACATGCTAATAGGTTGCCTGAAACACTCGATTTCTTTATTTCCAAAATCCCCAATCACATAAATTCCTCCATTGAAAATATCTGTGATCTATCAAGTGTCCATTCTTCAATAATTTTATCAATAACTGATGATGTACTATTAACCTCTAGACCTTCCTTAACTAATGGACCAATAGACTGGGAAAAATTCAAATTTAACCTAGATCAAAATATTAATCTAAAAGTAGCACTCAAGACTCATTTCGACATAGACAATGCTGCCGAAGATATCGTTCGAACAATCCAACAATCAGCCATTAAAGCTACATCACCTACTAACCCACGCACCTCAAATTCTTCCAAAAGCCTACCTGCTGACATAAAACAGCTAATAATTAATATACGTCAGGCTCGTGCCAAATGGCAAAGTACAAGGTTGCCTAGTCATAAGAAAAATTTTAATTTTCTAACAAATCTTTTGAAACATAAACTACATATGCACAAATCTGAACAGTTTCGATTATACATGAAATGTATGTAACGGCTCTCTTTGGAAAGCAACCAAAAGACTCACCAAACACAGAGAAAAAATCCCACCTCTCCGACATGAAAAAGGTCAACTAGCTATTACCGATAAAGACAAATCAAACATTTTTGCTTCTCAATTAACCGAAACATTCAAACCTCACTCGTGCACTATTCCCGAAAACGATTCAATTGTAGAAATTCAAAAATTTCTATCAGCTCCGCTACCTATGTCGTTACCTGCAAAACCCATCTCTCCTGGCGAAATTCAGTATATAAAAAACTACCACCCGGTAAGGCACCTGGAAACGATTTCATAACAAACAAAATTTTAAAAAATCTTTCTCTCAAAACTTTAACACTACTCACTCACATATATAATTCTATGCTAAGATTGTCTTTCCAAAAATCTGGAAATTTGCTGTCATTATACTTGTACCTAAACCAAATAAACCTAAACACTTATCTTCATCATACCGTCCCATAAGTTTACTTCCAGTTCTTGGTAAACTTTTCGAAAAGGCCCTCCTGAAAAGATTACGTCCCATCCTTCAAAATAACCAAATCATACCAAATAATCAGTTTGGATTTCGGAACAGGCACTCAACAATTCATCAAGTACACCGTCTTACTGACGAAATTTCAACTGTTCTAGAGAACAAAGAATACTGCTCCGGACTTTTCTTAGATATTGCCCAAGCGTTTGACAGAGTTTGGCACGAAGGCTTACTATACAAATTAAAACTCTTCATGCCAACTCCCTACTATCTTATTATCAAATCTAATCTGCAAAATTGCTCGTTTGTCGTAAGACAGGTTAATGATATCTCATCTACTCATTAAATATATGCTGGAGTCCCGTAGGGCAGTGATCTATCCCCTGACCTTTACAATATATTCACAGCTGATATCCCTCAATCCAGTAACACCCTTCTTGCAACATACGCCGATGACACAGCTATTCTTTCCTCCAGTTCAAATCCCAGCCTTGCTTCAGCTGCACTTCAGGACCATGCTAATAAAATTGACGATTGGGCCAAAAAATGGAAAATTAAAATAAATACTGATAAATCTGTGCAAGTTACTTTCACCTTAAAACAATCTCTCCTTGAGTGCCCTCGATTAATTATGAACAACGTCCCCATCCCTGTCCGAATCGAAATAAAGTACTTAGGCATAACACTTGATAATAAACTTACCTGGGGCCCCCACCTAAAAGAAAAAAAAAAAATCAGCAAATAATAGACTTCATCTTCTCCGACCTCTCCTCAACTCTAAAATATCTCTCCAAAACAAACTTGTTATATATAAGGCAATCATAAGACCAGTCTGGTCTTATGGAATAGCAATCTGGGGTCCGACCAAGCCCTTGAACATTAGACGAATTCAGGCTTTTCAATCTATTGCGCTAAGGTTAATTACCAAAGCCCCCTGGTTCGTTTCAAACTCTACCTTACACAATGACTTGAAAATAACAACTACCGCTGAACTTGCTACAACAATGTACAAACGTTTTTACCAAAATCTAAGTACACATAGCAATACTTTAATATCTCACATGTCCACCCTCACCCTCCCAAAAAACTCACCACGCAGGCTAAAACGAAAATGGTGTAGAGACCTATTAAAGTAGTATAAGAGGTATTACCATTGGGTACCTTCCTCATCATGTTATACATGTCATTTTGTTCTATAATACCAAATTTGCTCATTGTAATTATTGTATACAGATTGTAAATTTTCTTTCTCAATAAAAAAAAAAAAAAATATATTTATTCTTTATTTAGTTGTAAACTATTACCATTGGTACTAATAATATTTAATAATATTTACTTCTTATTGTATCAAAATTCTGTAATAAGATACAACTGAACCGTACTTATAATTATTCTAATTGCTAAAGGGTTAATACCCGTTTATTCATACATAAATAAATAAATAAATTTATAATTGAAGTGTCTTTGTTCTCTAGTTAAATGGCAACTGTCCCTATATGGTATCGTTAAACAATGCAGAAGAGGATATGCACAATCACCAAGGATGTGCATATCTTTAGGAAAGAGATTTTATGAGTTAGAAATAAGTTGTTCACCGACTGGGCTACTTTTAAAAACATGTGCATCGTCTGTAGATCCTGACCAACCAGAAAATATATTTATAAATTTATATTCTGAATTACAAATATCCTAGAATGATGATTTATAATCAATTATATGTATTAGTACTCTAACAATTTTAAAAACATTACTTGTAAAAGTACTGTTGATACTTGTTTACGGTTAATATAGCTATTTCGTTCGGTCAAGGGAAGGCATTTTATTTCTCTTTGTCCAAGGTGCCAATATTTTAATATGAGTTCCATCAATGGCACCAATTACTTTTATAAATGCATTAGTTCTTAATGATGTAAACCCCTCAACACTATCATAAAGTTTATTCTCTTTTGGCCAAATAATAAAATGATCAGCATTTTCACATATTTTTTCTACCATGAAGTTAATTATTGTTACAGCTGATCCAAGAGAAACATCAAATCGATCATTTATGTGCCTAAATAATAATTTTATTTGTTATTACATTACTCAATTAGTTTTATTTACCAATAAACAAATTATGTACTAAGCTATGGTTAGCAAAATACCATAAACCAATTAATATTTGCTTTTTAGGATCATCCCAATATCCTAAGATAATTAGTTACTATCTTAGTACATAATTAAAACGGTTTGACAGAAATTCTAAGCATATTTTTATACCTTATAAATGTATTATAGTGTATATATAATTGCATATGCATATTTTTGTACGTTTTGCCATAAGTTGGAACTAATAACTGAAAAAGTAACTAATAAAAGATGAAATTGAATATTATTAATCTAATTATAATACATTTTTTAATTTGTAATGAGGGACAAATTATATATAACTTATATTCGAAATATAGGAACCAATGCTAATTACAAAAATTTATATAAAATAAATAATTACTTCAACAGTTTACCTACTTAGACTTAAATGGCTTTTAAAATCACAGTCTCTTAATTTGGAGGTAACAGATTCAACATATAATGAATTTTTTTAATACATTTTCAGTGAATGAGGTAGCAGTATATAGAACTTCATCATCATTTAAGCATTGCAGCTAAGTAAAATAACTCAGTTTGGTCATTTTAGATCTTTAACCAATTAAATTAGACAGTATTCTTAAAATAATGAACATTTAAGTATTAATTATAATTAATAAGACATATTGAATTTTCAAAATATGAGTTAGACTTAATAGATAGAACTACTGACAACAGACGGCCTAACAGCTGTAGCTGTATGGATTAGTAGTAAATATTATTATACATATTAGGTATTTAGGTGCACAGGTTAGGTTTAAATGTTATGTACTAACCATTTCTTTTCCTTTTATTGCTGTCATAAATATGGTTAAATTGTTTTTGATTCAGAAAAATTTCAAAAGAAATCAATTCCATCATGAACTTTTAAATCAAATTGAAATCCAAAAAACCAGAAAATCAGTACTAAAGTATAAGACGTATTAATTAATATCAAACATTTAGAATGATGCAATTAGTAATATGTATATTATTAGGAGTTAAAATTTGTATTTTGGCGGGACGCACACAGTATTGTTGATAATAACCAAAAAAAAGTTCTAGAAAAAAAGGAATGAAGCATAATGCTAAAGTGTATTTACATAGGTTTCCTAAAAATGAAAATATGAGGTTGAAATGGTTAACTAATTTGGGTTTAAATAATAGTGAAAAAATCATTAATTTAAATAGTCGTATGAGTAACTTATGTCATATAGATAAAAAAAATTTACAGGAACATATTTTGTAAATTCTGGATGGATACCAATGCACCATGAACATACTAAATAAATATTTAGTATGTTAATATTTATTATCTGTAACTTATTTTCAGCAATAGTATGTTTATTTGGCACCACATCATTTTGATAAACCATTGATACATAAAATGCTGAATTATTCTCCTAAAACTGCTAGGAGACTTAAATCCAATGCTATTCCTTTAAGGTAAGTTATTTAAATTGCATTCTAGATAATGCATACCTATATTAGAACCAATATTGGTAAAATAATTATCAATTGGCTGTAAATTCAATATTTAAAATGATTCATGTATTTTTTTTTTTTTTTTTACAACAAATTTATTGAATGATTTATAACATCACAATAAATATAAACATAATATAATAAAATATATAAAACAATATAAAACAAGAAAATAAAAAGTTTATGGTGAAGGCAGAGAGTTAAAAATTATAAAATCAACTAATTAATTAGTAACAATATGTTACAAATTTTTGCTAAAAATTAAAATATACAACTGCATAGAAAGCTTTTATATTGTTACATAGATATTAGGTATATATAATATTATTATTAATATATATAATATTAAGTTCAATGATATTAATTTTTTTTTTAATAATAATATTCTAGCACAATATAATATAACACGAGTACTTAAAACCTTCAAAATCATAAAATTTAATTCACAGCATCAATCATGAAGTCAATAATTTAGGATATGAAACTCCTACTATAAGTATTTACAGTTTTCTCTGTAGAAAAAACCAGGGAGGAACAATGTATTCAACCAGATTCAAACATTCCAAATCTTTTAAAAATAAGATGTCTGTTAAAATTAAATTATTTTTGGATGAAGAATTATCTGGTATAGAACCTATAAATGATAACATTTTAAATAACACAATTGGAGATGAAAAAATTGAAAATCAAAAGTAATTAATAAATTGGTTTTGACCTGTTTTGTTGTGTAAATATGCATGCTTTATATACTTGTGAACATATATTGTTTTTTTATACTAATTAAATATACAATCTAAAACAAAACAATTTTTGAACCATGTAATATAAAATATTCATTAAATTTGTGTTAAATAACTTAGGTACTAGTTAAATATTAGCAAACCAAAGATAAAAAACAATGTTTCTGGCTGATGGGATTTTCTTTCATACAACTATTTGTGAGTACTCAATTAACATTCACTCTCAATGTAAAAAGTTTGTTCTGCATTTTAAATGGATTTATTTATTAATAGGTTTACTATGCTGTTTTAGTATATATAATTTCTTTTGTAGTTTTTGAGTGTTATTTTATAAAACAATAAGTTCTAATTATCTGTGTAATAACTAACAAGGCATGTAAAAAATGTGTTTATTATAAAGATAATATTTTAATTTTAATTTTTAAATGTTTATAATTACTTATATATTTAAATTTCACTAACTATTTTATTGTATTTAGATTGAAAAACTTATTCTAGAAAATAAAAAACTCTAAGACATTATTTCATTAAAAAACAATAAAATTAAGTCATTTAATGATTATATAAATTTAGAAAATTATAGATTTGAAAAAAAAATGTACAACTATACTAGATAAATTCTTTACCAGCACACAAATTAAATTGATACTTCATCCAAAAAAAAAAATGTATTCATGGGCATCAGAAGATATCGCATCAGCATTAACACTGAGAAGTATTTCCCCAAAAGCCTATAGATACCTAAAAAAGGAAAGACAAAAACCATTAACTGATTAGAAAATGAATTTATTAAGTTATAGATTATTACTTAAAAAAATTAAATACATTTTAGGTTTATCAACATTAAGAAAATGGGCTTCAACATTTACAATCCAACCTGGAGTACTTTTAAATGTAATAACTTAAATGAAATCCAAAGGTACATACAAATATTGACAATAATTTATTTTCTTCCAGCAGTTAACTTAATATGTATTGTATTAATAAGTATTAATTATGTTTATTAAGGGGACTTAATGTCAAAGGCTGATAAATGTACTATTCTTTCATTTGATGAAAGTTATGTATCAAAGAGAATTTGTTATGATAAAAAATACGAACAAGTTATAGGTCCACATAAATGTGTACAGTTATAGCTAGAGGTAGACCAACTAAGAATAATATTGTTTTCAAATTATTAGCATTATTTATTTTGTTAATAGGTTTGTTGAAAAATTGGAGATCCTCAATTTCAATTGAAAATACATCATTCCATAATCCCCAAAAGAATAAAAATATCCATGTATTTGCAGATGTACCACATTTAATTAAGTTAGCAAGAAATCATCTAATTGATCAGTATGTGGCTGTTCAAATGTTTTTTAATACAGTTTCGAAAGCATTAATTCATTGTTAAGAAAATGGATACATTAAAAAAAATCACAACTTAATGGATGTAAGAATATATAATTTCAATTCATTTAAATCCAGTATAACATAGTTAAAAATAAAATTTGTACTATTAATAACATCTTTAATATTTTTCCGCCTCATGTAAAATTACATGTCAAAACCGCCACTGTATTTTAAGAATGTAGAACAAAATTTAGTGGTCAGCTAGATTTATGACATCAAGATGAAGTTGTATTTTATTAATAATAATTTTTATCGTTCGTCTTCGCGGCAGTCAAGTAGTACTGCCTACACGCCCACGGTATCCATGAGCACAAGCGATCTGATATGCGATGTACACCACGAAGAACGTCGTCCGCTTTGTAGGTGTATGGCTAAAGATACCACTGCGACTTGGTAATCAAATACTCAAAATGTAATCAAACATCAAATGATGCGCATCTGTCAACCATGATGGACCATTACATTGTACAATGTTAATACGTATCCAAACGTTGTATACATTATACAGCGTCCGCAGCACATGCATTATTAAATGTACTTTTTTAACATGAGATTAGTAAAGTATGCGACCGCCAAGTATTCATAACACGGTTATCGAATACTTCATCCATTTCAATCGGTAAAATTTCGACAAATAAAACAATTCCAGAAGCGTACGGTGTAGACTAAACACGCTGATGAGTAGAATTACCAGTCACCACTGACCCGGTGTGCGCACTATCACCAATCAGTAGGGCAGAACTCATAGTACGGCATACTATACGATTAATCTCGTGTCAAAAAAACGACAAACGTGTAACAAAGTGCGACGCGACGATGAGTAGATACTACTTACTAGATATTTGTCGCCGCAGAAAGCGAGAGCGGGGTTTAAAAACAACGTAGTGTTGAATCGGTTGAAAACGAGAACGACAATGAATAATGATAATTTAATTTACTATAGTGGTCGGGGAAACCATGAACAATGAATGCAATGGCGTCGTAGCTTTCCGCACCCCGCCAACCATCAAACACGTTATCGGTCCGGCTGGTAGGTGATTGTGCCTAATCGATACACATAATTCGTGTCGCGACGTCAATTCTTATTTCTTGCGTAAATCATTTTATAACAAAATAATGCGCATTTAGCATTACGCATGATATGTCGATGAAATAATATGATATAGGCAAATAAAATCAACGCTTGAAATGACCGGTACTAAATAAGGAATACCGCGATACTAGTTCTTAAGTTCACCGCGGAAAAGATGTGTGCGCTTTCTGTATGAGCATTATTCGTTTACTTGATCACAGTTTGTTATGTTTATATTTTATTTTTAATCACAATCTTGAAGTGTGGAAAATAAACAATTTTGGGCTTAGTAGCCAAAGGGGTCAGTTCATGGGTACACTTAAGTCTTATTCTTAACGACTGGTAAGTGGAATTTAATTAAAAATACACTTCCGCTGTGGATCGAACGGCGTTTGAATTTTTCGTTTTGCCGCCGCTCACGTTCATGACGTTTTCGTGTGAACAGGATGCGGTGCGCAACGAATTCCGCTGGGCGGTGTTGCGGCTACAAATGTTATTAGCGTAGCTGTAAACACTGAACAATGAGAACCACGGCTGTAGAATGTAGACAGAATCGTGAATATTATAAAAGAATTGTTGAAAGTAAATGATAATAATGACTACAGAATTGCGTAAAAATTATCTGAACGTCATATTTTGGTAGAAGGTGCACACGAATGAATGTGAAACTGGCAGTACAGTTATTTTCAAATAGTGTTGCTAAAGCAATAAGTTTCTGTGGAAATAAAAATATAATCAATGATTACAACTGGAAAGAGGTAACAATAAAATCATCAACTAAATAATTTTCAACTATAAATATGTTATTGTTTAATATAATATAACATTAGGTATTCATATTATTATATTTAATATAATATTACATATGATTTATAAATAAATAAAATTATTATATAACTTATTTATAGATTACAGAAGTGATTCAGCTATTCAACGATTGGTTTGACATGTTAAATACTCAACAAAAAATAGACAAAAATTCATCCAGTTATGGGTTAGCTTTAGAGACACAAGATGAATTATTGGACAATATGATTTATTTTATAGCCCAAATGAGAGTACATGGCAAAAAAGTATATTATCTTTCCAGAAAGGTATACTCTAATAAAATTGAGATCAGAACCGTATGGTAGAGTCAATTGGCTTCCAACCAAAAGTTCATAACTTAATGAAACAAACTTAAGTAATATTGTAATTATTGTAATTAGATTTTACATACCCCACTTCATGGATAACTATAATTTTTGCATACGTTAAAGAGCTAAAATAAAATCTTTATAATATTAAACCCTATGTAATATTTATTAGACAATTAAGTAATAGCGATTAGCAAGATTTAATATTATAAAATGAAAAATAATATCTTTATATTATCCACCTTGGTCTATATTGTAAATTTATCAAGGTTTATAGGAGATATGACGATAAGTGATTACGTATAATTGATAATACGCGCAAGTCAGCCGCCATATTGTGCATACCACAAAGTTGCTGACATACCTCTTTATTTTATCATGGATAGAATATATATAGTATGGGTTAGTAACAAAATTATACATTATTGACGTCCGTGACAAGAAAATGTTCTCTAAATATTAGCTGATTTTACCTACGATGTGGGCAGCGATATCTATACCTTTTCTATACATAAAATTGAATTATTAACCAAAAAGTATATAATATATTGTAATGAGAATGAGGCAATGTACTTATATAAAAATGAAAAATCTAAACAAATTAATGAAGCAAAAAAAAAAGTTGTTCAAATTTACTTCAACATAATTAATTTACATAATTCATAAATCATAATAATTAAATATCTATGTTAAAAATGTAGAAAATTAAATTGTAATAAAATATACATAATCGTTGGTAATATTTAGCTCACAACTACCTATGCAGAATTATTTTCAAATAACACTGTCTTCTACAACAGTGTTTCCTATATTTTTTGCCATGGTGACGCATATATTTAATCTTCATTGGGTATATATAAATAATATATTTACTATAATCAATTTTTTCATCGAATTTTTGTAAAATACAATACTGAATAAAAATATGAAATATTTATTATTTAAATATTTTTGTACATAACTTGTACGAACGCGAGAATGGTTGCGCGTCGCTATAACCAGGGACGGTCTGGCCCGGATGGCAAGGCGGAGAAGTCCACTTGAGCCGGTCAACCACAAAAAATGTAAATTATTGATATATTTAGAGGCTTTAAAGTTTAAATTTAAATAATTAACATTTCGCATAACAGTAAATATACTGACAGACTTCAGTTTATTTAGTTTATTTTACTTTCATAACCACTATAATAATATTATATCATATGCATATGATACCTCTATTGTTCAGTTATCAGCTATGTGCGACGTGCAATGGAAATGGGAATATTTTACTATTTATAGCTCTTGATATCTGCATTTTGTTTTTCTATTTTTATATAATAATAGTTTTGACCCACCCACCAGCACTACTTTAGTCTATATAGTACCAGTAGTATATAAGTACCAATCCTGACGCACTCTGATGAATTTCACTTCAAACTAATTTGCCGATCTTTTTCACTTAGTTTATTTTTCTCGAATTTTTTGAGTTATTAGTTTTGATTACATTATTAATATGGCCAATAAAGTTTTCTCTAGGTATTTCTGTTTTATAATGTCCCCAAGCTAGAGTATCAATTCCATTTTCTAGTATGAATCTTTTATCATCATGAGCACTGAGTGCTGTTTTATTTTGCTCGATTGTACAAATGTCATGGTTTTTTGCTCTAAAAATATTTTGTTTAACACTTAGAGATTTTTGAGTTGACAAACATTTTTTAAAATCACTGTGACTTATTTCTTTATCAACCACAGATTTTTTCACTCCTTTTGCTTTTTTGACTTCTTTCCCTGTACTATGTTCCATGAAGGAATATAATTCCGATCGCAGATTAATAAATTCAGCCATTATTTTACCGTTAAGCTCATCTTTGAATTTCCCTATAACTTTCAGTTTACCAATGGAATATTATAAATATTATCCAAGGGATAATCAGATGTATCATAATGGTTTATGTCATTTTTCATATCCCGATAAAAATCATTTGTTTTGACTTCTATTATTAGAGAATCTGCATCACAGTATAATAACCTTATTTTATCGCCGTATTTCTCCTTCAAAACATTGTAATAAAAGTCATACATTAATTTTTAGAAATGTCTAATATAGTCATCCCAACATAAATTGGTTGAAACAATTTGGTCGAAGTTTTTTTCATATGTATTGCAGCTAAATTTTCTGTGAAAATCGAAGCTCTTTCGAAATTTGGTTTCGCAATTAATTTTTCCAATTTCGAAGCATTTGTTACCAATCTAATATCAACATGATTTCTTACGTCCATCATTGTTCTACCGAAAACACTGTTATTTATCAATTTATAGAAATTTTTTTCAAAATTATTTCTAGCTTTTGTTCTGAGATTTGTGTTTAAATCGATGTAAGTATTTAACCAAGGGGATTGATCAAACTAAGATTTTATGAATTTTCTCTATTCTCAAGCCATTACGAATATATTCTTGCAATGTTATGTAGTGAACGACATACTTTTTTTTATCATATAAATTTAGAGTGAGTTTGGGTAGTGCGACACCATCGAATTGATTTTCTGGAGCGAGGGGGAAATCTGAATGTTTATCATGGAGTTCTTTAGGATAAGTTAAATCGACCTCGAAAATATATCCCTTAGAGGAATTTACACCCAGATTTAATACATCTGTTATTTTTTCTGGATCAACCCATTTAAATCCTCCAGAAGGTAAGTATTGAGACATTGCCCATCCATAAAGATTGTTCGCGTCTAAATATTCCAACTAAACGGAATCTTTATTTTTATTAAATTTTTCCCCATATATTTATTATTTGCTTTGGAATATCTAACATTGCATTAAGTCATCCTTCCTCTTAATCCTTTCTCAATGAATAAGTGCATATCATAATCTGTTAACAATTCCAGTTTTACTCCGGTTTTTCTGAGTATGCAACTCCACGCAAAACCTGGAGTTGTGTAACTCCATAAAGGATCTAACTTATAGGTTTCTAAAGAGAGATGACGAAAGTTTTCAATGATATCAGCTAATAAGAACACATTTATCTTTTTATACAACATGGTAAATTCTCCGAGATTTTGGATATTAATCGCGTTCCAAACTTCTTGAGCGTTTTTATAATCATCGTCTGTTATATGTTCTTTTTTAAGAGAAATATAGAAAAGCTCTTTGGGAGGTAAACATGTTTCACCATACTTTTCGATGCAATCCATATACTCATAAGGATGAGATAATTTCTTAGTTATTAAATCTAGATGTTCACTTGGAAAATGTTTTCCGAGCTCTTTAAACTGGTTTTTGTCTAGATTATTGACTAATTCATCTAGGCCGCAAGATAGGAATTTGAATGAATCTAAAAATCTTATCTCGATTTGATTTCCTCAGATAATATTTGCTTTACTTTTTTTACAGAATTTATTCAGATATTTATTTTTCATACAAGCAGATGATTGGTAGCCCAAAATATTTGAAAAAGAAATATATTTTTCCTCACTATTTGGAATCAAGTTTATTCTTTGATTATCACCGTTGAATTCTTTTATAAATAAATGTGCGTCGTAACCTGCAAGGTTGTGGAATAAAACAGGAATAAATCTAGGAATTTGATAGTTTAAATTACAGTAAGAATGTGCAGCTCCCCTATAATTTCCAGTTAAATGATCATGGTCTCGAACTTTTCCCATATTATTTTTTAATACTTCTTCATTGCGGTTTTCAGTATCTTTTTCCATACTCTGTAACAACTGTGGAGGTATGTCCTCCATATTTCTCTCGCAAATATGACATGTGTTTGCGTTTTTAAAATGTTCCCGATCTTCTTTAGTCAACTCGTTCATGGGAACTTTTACATCCAAATAATTTTGAGCAATATTAAGAGCTTTCTTCTTTATTTTTTGAACAAATACTTTAGGTGCGTCCAACCCAAAGTATTCTTCACTTTTCTTAAATCTCCCATCAGAGTATTTTATATAGAATACAAAACTAATAGGAGTATGTTTTTGGTATGGGTTTATGTACGAAATCTTATCGCAAGGTTGGCAATTCTGTATTTTTTCTAGTATACACTCAAAGTCTGCGTAAATCGAAACAGGTACTTTTAAAGAATGATTATGATGAGAAAATTGTACAATATTATTGTGAGGTTCGGGTAAAACGACATTGGTACATTTATTATGCATGCAGTAAGTTTTGTGCTCGTTTAAGTTATCTTGTATTGTATGACTAATTAAACACATTTTACATAGAAAACGTTTATGCCCATCTTTGGAAATTTGTGTATGACCTACTAGTTTACTATAAATGGACTGATGCCTTGTGGAGAATGTTAACCGATTACCTATTAACAGACAAGAATCTTTACACGGATGAAGACTTAAAAACGTACAAAAATATTTTACTCGAAAGTGATACTATGTATCACAACAACGATAAAACTACAAAAAAAATAAAATTAAGTAAAGGTCAAAAATATATAGGTCTGATTTAACCTTTTATAGAGGAATTATGTGCTCCAAAAAAATCACCCAAATCATCTGAATATGTAGGTGAAGGATTAAAATATTACACAGAAAATCCTGTAGAATATATATATATAAATAATTTGAACCAAATAATAAATCGGTTGTGTTATATCTGCGCTGAAGAAAGAACAGGAAATAATAATTTTCACAATGAAAAACTAGGGATGGTAACCTTTTTCAACAATGAAATGGAAAAGTTGATTGATTCTCCAAAAAGCACAGAGTATTTGATCGAAATTATAAAATGTTTGCCAAAAAATCTAATTAAAGGGGAAAGTCTTATCAATAATATTTTAAACAGTAAAATTATATCTGAAATGCTTTGGCTTACTTATAACTACTTAGGCCCTGATACAAAATTAAAGAAAAATAAAAAAACCTGCTAATAAACTGGACACAAAGCTGATTTGATTTTAGAACAAAAAGCTTGGGAAAGAGTTTCAGATCCAAGTGCGTCCTTGGGTGAAAAATCTGCTGCGTGAGTTACAACAAACATTATGAAAACAAAATGAAAGTTAGGTATGGGATTAATTTGAAAAAAAATAAAAAAATATATAATAAATGAGGATTAATCTAAATGGTAATCAAAATGAGAAAATTCGTTTGGCTCACAAACAGAAGAAAGATGTTACAATCCTTTTAAAACCTTATCAAATAGGTCAGGGAAACCCATATAATTTAACCGATACGCAAATAAATAGGCTAAAAAATGCCAAACAAGAAAATAAAAAAGTCCGATTAGAATTGGAATTTAAACAAATAAAATAAAGTGGATTTTTACACCTTTTATTCGGTGGAATCGCAGCTGCTGCTGCAGCAACTCAAAGAGGAAGTGCTATATGGAATAGTTATACAGAATCTAAACATAAACAGGCAATAGAAACAATGCGGCACAACCAGGAAATGGAAAAAATTATTAATAATGTTAAAACATTACAAATTGGCTCAGGTTTGAAGAGAAAAAAAAAACAACCCAAAAGTAGACCTATCTATTAAATTTCTTGTTGAAAAATATGGGGAAAAAGCATTGAGTAATTTTGATATCTTAAAATTTACTGAAAAAAATAAATATTTTAGAGGGTGTTTGATGAGAAACGAACATCCTCCAAAACCTTGGGCAAATGAAAGTGGTATACTAAATTTAAATGATTCTAATGAAGAAGGCTCACACTGGATAGCATGGGTAAAAGAAGGGAATTTAAAAATTTATTTCGACTCATATGGAGAATATAATCCACCTACAAAACACATTTAGGGAAAAAGAACGTACTAATATCAACGAATATATACCAAGATTATAATGATCCACCCATTTGTGGTCATTTGTGTTTTGATTTTATAAAAAATTATAAAAAAATGTGTAGTTAATTTTAAAGAGAAAATCTTTAAAATTTTATACTATTACAAAGAAAAAAAAAAAAAGAAAATCTATAATAAATGGAATACATTTTTGAAAAGTATGATGATAATATATCCGGGCTGAATATAGGGATTTCTACCCAACTTCCGTGTTAAACCTTAATAGTGTTAATCGGAAGACAACATTCTCAATAGACGGAAGCGATAGTTTTCTAAACTTAAAATCCACAAAACTTAGCATTTCCGGAAAAGTTGTACAACTAGATAGTTTTGAATATCCTCTTAATATCAACATTAAATTAGAGAATGGTTTTCCAAGCAAACTATTTTCTAGTATTCAACTGAAAAAACATGAAACATTGCTTGAGGAAATCGAAAACCCTGATATAACAAGTAATATTAAAGGGGTTGTTGGTTTTGCTTTAAATAATAACCATGGTCCTACTATAAACTCGGGATATCAATCGAGATTTAAAGGAGGGGGAAAATTTAATGCTTATGGCAATTTGTCTGATTTCGGTTTGGGTCTCTTTGAGGATATAACACATCCACTTTACAAAGGTGACATTCAATTAGAGTTTACTCAAAATCGTGACCATGACGCATTATTCAAAGATCCAAATACTGATAATACAGTGCCAAAAGAGGGAAAAATTATTGAGGACTTAAGGATTAGTTTTCGCGTAGTAAAATATGATAGCATGAGTAAAACCCTCTTAATAAATGAATTGGTTGAATTATTAGAAAAAAATGATTATTTCTCGGATTTTAAAACTGAAATGTATTGAAGTAAGAAATTTGAATAGAAAGAAGTGTACCTTTGATATAACAAATATGTATAGAAATGCTCATGATCCTTTACTAGGGATTCTAGGTTTACAAACAAACAGAAATAGTACTCAACTAAAAGAATCAAGTAATTTTGATCACTGTTATGTTAGAAATATTTGCTTTGAAATAAACGGAGAAAAATATCCAGAAGAGATGTTGAATATCGATTTCAAAAACGATAAATTTGGCAATATTTACGATATGCTTGGAGACTACAAAAAAGTTTTTTACAGAACGTATCGAGAACTCCCTCTAATCTACACAGATCCAGAAAAGTTTAAAAATTCTAAACCTTTATTCGTTATAAATCTGAATAGATAACCTGTGAATATATCATCAGTCATTTTGAATATTGATTTTGATGGAGATGTAGCAGATGGTACTGTTTGCTTTATTTGTCTAGTTTCAAGTAATAAATTTTGTGTACGATATTAAACAAAACTCAATCAGAGAAATTCGATAAAATTTAAGATTGTCTACTATAAAATGGATGATATTCTAAAAGAAATTATACATTGTCTCAAATGCAAGAAAAGAACAAAAAATATCGATGCAATAATCTCAGCAAAATGTGTTGAATGTAATACAAATAAAAGTAAATTTATTCAACCCCCTAAAGATGAAGAAAATAATGAAAACAATCAAAAAATAAAGGCAAAGGATAAACTTCCAATAGCTGAAGAACTTCACAAACCTGTAAGGAAACGATTTCCGAAAAGCAAAGTATTTAGCAAAGGTATTGATGACCTATGGGCTACTGATCTAGTTATAATGAAAAACTATGAGAAAGAAAACGATAATTATTCTTATATGTAAAAAGTAATCGATACTTTTTCCAAATTTGCTTGGTCTTACCCACTTAAAAAGAAAGACGAGAAAAGTGTATCCAAAGCTTTTGAAAAAATATTAGAGAAAGCTTAAGTTCAAAGCCATAACCCTCCAGTTTTATTCCATACCGATAAAGGGCTAGAATTTGAAAATAAATTGTTTAAAGAAATGTTAAAAAAATATGAGATTAAAATGTACCATACTCAAAATGAAGAGAAATCATCAATAATCGAACGATTTAATAGAATACTCAATGAAAAGATGAGAATACATTTTGAAGTACAAAACAATAAAAAATGGGTACATACTTTACAATCTATGTTGGATGAATATAATTTTAAAGACACTCACCGAACTATTGGAATGACACCATGTGAAGCGAAAAAGAGTAACGAGTGCGAGATTTTAAGAAGGGTATTCTCAGAGAATAAATCGAAACAGAAAATTAAATTTAAAGTTGGGGACAGAGTTCGAATTCCCAGATTTAAACAAACATTTGCCAATAAATATGACTGATTGGACTCTTTAAATATTTATAATAAGTGAAATTGTGTACACATCTCCTATAACTTATAAAATAAAAGATATTGATGGTGAAATTATTGAGGGAACGTTTTATACAAGAGAACTCCAGAAATCTAAATTTTAATTTATTTGAAATTTAACAAGAAAATTTTATTATTTCAAAAACATTTTGACATCATGGGGAACAAATTAAAAAATTAGAGAAAAATAAACTAAGTTAAAAAGACCACGGACCATAATATAAATATTTTTTTATATTCTAAGTGAAAAAGATCGGCAAATTAGTTTTAAGTAAAATTCATCAGAGTGCGCCAGGATTGGTACTTAGATTCTACTAGTACCTATACAGACATATAATAATTTTTGCATTAGATTTTGTCATCAACTCTCCTAAGTTTGATGTTAAAATTTGTTCAGACGCATCGTCTCTATTGGAAAAATTATGTAGTTTGAAAATCATACTAACTTCTCGTATATTAATCAGTATTTTGAAGATTGTTGGTCCAACTTCAAGATATCTCCAAACAAAAATTTTAGATTTATTAACTGCATAGAATATGATTGAGTCTGTTAAATCAGAAATTTTGAAAATGTTTATGACAAAGCTTCATTATTTTCAAAGAAAATGAATGAACAACTTTCTAATTTACACATTCCCGAAGATATAACTATTGAAGATCAACTACCAACCTCTAGAGTAAATAGAAAAAAAAGATTATTTAATGAAATATGTGAAGACCAAGTTCTAACTATTCCAAAAGGTAAGTTCAGAGTAGAAATATTTCAAGTTAAAATCAATCAAATATTGAGCAGCGTAAATCAAAGGTTTTCAGATAATAGCAATTTAATAACTGATATCCAGTATTTAACTCCAAAGAATTTTAATCTTGTTGAAAATATGCTAGATGATGCTTCAACATGTTTAGCTACCCTAATTAATATCAAAAAAGAATATTTAAAACTGGAGTTACAAAATATTGGTAAAATTTATCCTAATTTGACAACGTCAGTTGAGGAAAGAACTAAATATACATACAGAGTACAAAAAATAATACCAACAGTGAGGTC
The DNA here is from genome assembly GCA_025469195.1 of Chaitophorus viminalis. Taxonomy (NCBI): domain Eukaryota; kingdom Metazoa; phylum Arthropoda; class Insecta; order Hemiptera; family Aphididae; genus Chaitophorus; species Chaitophorus viminalis. The sequence continues at coordinate 19,902 of JAIPRK010001295.1, read as the reverse complement.
TAGTGATGAATCATCAACAGAGGAAAGTGAAGTAAAAAATATAGTTTCTGAAGTTTGTTGTAAGTTAAACTTAAACGAATTAAGTTTTTTTGCTCGTAAAATTAAATTTATTTTTATTTAATTTATTCATTGATTTCAGGTAATACAAATAAATGCAAATTATCTGAGTTTGTTGAAGTGCACTGTAAGCAGAACTGCTTAATTTGTGACTACAAATTGCTATATTCTTTCAACATGCATGTTTCAGCATATAGTAATTTATACACTGCGTATGAATATTTCTTAAGAGGACGCTACACTGAGAGTGAAACGTATACAATGACCAAGAGAACGCGCTGTTAAATGTTTTCGTGTGGCGCAAGTACGCAATGTGCGTTGTTGACACGCCCATTACTCATAATCGGCGACCGCGGACCCGTCCGTCAAGTTTATTGGGAATCGCGGTTTATTCATATATGAACAACCGTCGTTATTCTTATTTATAATCAGGCGCGGATCCAGATCAATTATTAGGGGGGGGAGCATTTTTTATTTGGACATAATATAATACATACAATTTAATAATTATATTATATTATAATTATTAGGTACTATATTTGCCATATAAATATTTCTTAACACTGTAAAGAAATAAACTTTTAACTACAACTATAAAAAACGTAGGTAGGTACATTGAAAAGAAAACTCTTTTTTAAAAACAATCAAAAAATATTATATATGAAATAAAAATAAAAATTTTAGAGCAAAATCTAATTTTCTGTTGGTTTTTGAAAACATGTCAATGACTTTATTCACGTCTACATCAAAATCACGGTGGATATTTAAAAGAGCAAGTCCAGTTTATCTGATCTCTGACATTCTTGATCTCAGCCATTTTTTGAGTCTTCGTAGTGTTGAAAACGTTCTCTCAGCACTTGCATTGCTTATAGGAAAAGTTATAAAAATGATCAAAAGGCGATTGATTAACGGAAATATTTCTTCGTTTCATTTTGCAAGTATTTCTGTAACACACATGAAATTTACTGAAATGTATTCAAGTTTTTCACGGTTCCATTTTTGTTACCGTAATCTAAGCTCTGAACGTAATAAAGTAAATACCATGTCTTTATCATTTGAAAGAAGTGCTTGAAAATCGTCTGCTAATGCTTTTATGATAATTTCTGATTTATTTAATGAATATGAAGTTGCATTTTCATTTATAAACTTGTTAGGAAGTATATATGAAAGATTGAATCACTCTAGTGTTTTTTGTGAAAAACGTGCTTTTAAATCATTAATGACATTATCTAATAATGGAATAAATATGGCTAATTTATAATATTCTTCTGTACTATTTGTTTGATAATTTGCACGATTTGTTTGTCTTGAACAATTCCTTGGAATTTTCAAATCAACTTTTTGAGTTTTAGCTATACTCTCGGACGATTTATAAACTTCTTTAAACCTAGTAGAAACATTTTCTCGGCATTTGACACAATATTTAGTGTATCTTTCATTATATTGGCTGCTTTATGTAAGTTAATAGACTTTTTTTGAAAACATTTACTTAGTTGAAGTGTATAGCTAAGCATATGAGAGAGACTACAAAGTGAAACAATAATTTCACTGTCACATAATACTGTTGCTAGGGATTTAGCTTTTCCAGAAGTATTCAAGTCTTTCCATGATGTAATTTCTAACAATGCATCAATAATTTTATGCATATCTTGCATAAAACTCATTACTCCTTCATGTCTTTCGACCCATCTCGTTTTGCATAAGCCAATCAATTGATGCCCAACATATTTTTTTAAAACAACTGTTCTTTTAGCTGATGCAGAAAAAAATGATACAGTTTCTTTAATTACTCCAATAAGATTTCTGATACTTTTGACACGTGAAGATTGTGATATAGAATTATTTAGCGAGTGATTATAACAAGGGAATCTTCGAGCATTAGGTGCTACTTTAATGATTTCACTAACAGCTCCACGAAGTTCTGATACCATTACGCTACATCCATCAGTCCCTACACCCATACATTTTTCCAAATCAAGACCAATACTATTTATTTGTCTGATAATAATTTTACCTAGTACTTCTCCAGTTATTGAAATTTCTTTTTTTTCTTCACTTTCTTCTAGTAGAACCGAAGCTTCATCAAAAGCATCGACAAACATGACGAAATATTCTCTAATTGTATCATTATAAATGTATCTCAACACCAAACTAATTTGTGAACGTTTTGACACATCAAGAGTTTCATCGAATGATACTATAAAAACCGCTGCCATTTTTAATTCTTGATAGAATATGATTTAAAATTACTTTACTACAATATTCAATAATTTCATTTTGTGTTGTTTTACTTATGTATGTGGCCTTTGAAGAAGTGTTTTCAAGATGGTTTTCAAGAACACTGTCACCTGATTTAACGCGAAACTTTAATAGTTCCCTAAAATTTTCTTCATTTAAAAAAGCACTTTGGTTATTGGTATTAATTGAAGTCAGTGTTAATAACATACCGTTATCTCTTTGGCCTCGGAGTGAAATGTTTTGTCTGCCTAAAAATATAATACTTTCGACAATTGGAATAAGGTGCATTCTATTCTCATTAACTTCTGCCAAACGTTTAGTATTTAATAAATTATGTACTTCTAAATTAGGATTATGATAAGTTTTCAAAAAACTTTTACCAAATTCTATAGATTCCTTGTAGTACTATGTTCTTTCGTGATGTTTTAAATCCCCTGTTTCACCTAACATTTTTGCAAATTTAACTAGTGGCTGTGTTACAAGTTTTAGTAAATTTACGTTTTTTTGAAAACCACCTTTGTGTAAATTATTAAAAATTGGACAATATTTGCAGAATAATCCTTGCTTCGATGGTGAAAATACCAATCAATTGAAAGAATTCAAATGTTGATGACCGACATACCGGCGTATCGGTTTTCCTCCTTTTATATGTTCCGAATAAGGAAACATAATCTTTTGGTGGCACCTAAGGATTTTCAAGAAGCTGACATTTTGTATAATCATCAATAGTATTTCCAATGTATTGACCTATATCAGTCGAGTAAAAAGTTTGTGGTTTTTGAGTTGATGACATTGGTAGTGTCTGAGTTGAAGAAGGGCATGATGATATTTGAGACGGACATTGTGATGTTTTGGACGTCAATATGTCATGTGTTAATTGAGAAGAGGATGTATCATTTTCTAAAACCTGTTTTTTAGCAGGCAAAAAATATGAATTTATAGTTCTTTTTTCATTTGATGATTGTGCCTGTGAATAATTCAATAATGATAGATAATAAAATGATTATCATTATTTTGATCCAATAATTTGATATATTGTAGATTTTGTTAATCGTTATGTTTTATTTTGTGATACCTATTTAATTGTTTATGATTATCGCGACGCCGCCGATAATATGATGTTTTATTTTCTATAAAAACCGGTTTTTATATGTGCGATCCACAACGTAGCACACATCACGAAATATCGACAGCCCCGCTATCATTATACACACACACATATATATATATTATATATATTATAATATATGATGTATATCGTATATAAAATAATAAATTCTAATAATATTAAATCAATTATATGCTATCAAATCAATTATATTTTAGGTATTATATTATTTCAAACACTTTTCAGTAGGGGGTGCGATCGCATCATCGCACATAGGCACGAGCCGCCACTGGTATTTAATATAAATTACGATACGTACCATTTTTAAAGATGTATAGTCTTCGTTGTCAGTAATCAGTAGTTCACGTATAGTTGCACAGAACAAAATGAATGATACGGAATGAAAATGTTATAACGGTAGGCATATCAATGCGGGCGATTACGATATGAGACGACGACCGGTGCCCGTCATGTCGTCAGTCGGCGCAATTAGAAATTACCGAATTAGAATAGAACGATTCAACGATCCGCAAAACAATATAGACATATAATAATGTATTATTATTTAATATTTATGATGAACATAAGAACTAAAAAATAACAGCCTTAACAGTTTTTTTCATAGTCGCTATAAAAAAAAATAATTTTTATTATTGCTTGACATATTAAATATGATGATTTTTTTTTTCGTTTCATGATATTTGGGGGGGGCATCGCTCCCATGGCCCCCCTTGGATCCGCGCCTGTTTATTATTCGACATGACGTACGATATTTGTACGCACTACGCGTTGTTATAAAATTCATCCGCGAATGTGGAATTTTATTTTGTTATACCTAGTGGCTAGTATGTAGGCTCATATTATATACTATTTTATCCACAAACGTGGTATAAATTAACGTATAATACACCTCATACCTTAAAATAATTTAAAATACTATTTTCATTTTGAATATCTACCTGCTGAAACTTATATGAATAATACGAAAACACTTGAATCATTGGATCTGTTTTCTGTTTGTTAAAATCTGACTAATTGAACGGTAACTTTTGTTTATATTTACATCTTTTTGAGCTGAATACAACTTTATTTTCTGCGAGGTCGATTTTTGTAACGTTTTTGTTACCATGTGGTAACTTATTATAATTTTTATTACTTTTATAATTAAATAATATTTACCTAACTATTATTTATAAAGTATGTTATATTTTATCTGTATAGATCTCAGTATCAATAACTCATGACAATATTTTGTTTTTATTTTAATAGTAATTATTTATAAATATATAATCAATGGTTGTACTCGTATGTAGGTACTAGGTACCTACTACCTATGTACCTACCTACTTTAAACATAATGCGTATAAAACTTACTTCTCGGTTTTTTTTTTTTTTTTATTATTTAGCTTTTAGTATAACTATTACAGCTCAACGATTATTTGAACGACATAACAGGAAACTTGTCGGGTTTGTTGTACCGATTTAATACTAGAGAACGGCTTATTTTTTTACGAATTGAACGCTTTATTAGACGCGTCTTATTCACCATTTTTTAATAAAAAAAAAAGAACCAATGTAAATATTTCACGTTAAAAAAAAAAAACACCGAACGAAATAGATCAACACGAAACAGTCACACAAACCGAATGATTGAAATGATAATTTATATTTTGGTCTTCTAAGTTCTAGTTCAAAATACTTCATGAAATAAATAGATAGTAAATCATAATATAGTGTATAGACAATCAAAATTAATAAACTGAAAAGGGCACTTCTGCGGTTTAGCCAATCTTTTTCTTGTTATTTTACCATTTTTCTATTTCAATCGATTCAAACATTATAGTTTTTGATCAATGATCGCCAATTATGTATTAGATTTAGATATACCATAAATACTATAATTATATAATATGATCTCTAAAGATTTGGCCTCGAGCCACAGAAAATCTTTTCTACAAAAATATTCATAATTTTTTCATAATAATGGAATTGGATATGGGTAAATATAATACAAATCCTTACCAATTCATTCAGCCATCCCAACATTCCTTTTATCAACACCAACCATCATCATCGACGTCTTTTTCGCACAACTCTCAGCACTCTTTTGGAATGTCTACTCCTTCTCATACACCAGTTCACTTTCAACAGAGTCCAATATATTCTACGATTCAGTTATTTCTCCATCAGCACCAAACGACTAACTATACAATCATCGGACTATATGGGGTCTACTTTTCAAGAAAACCACTTAAATATGAACTTAGATCCAACTTTTCCTTAATGTAGATGGATGATCATATTTTTATTTTAGTTATTTTCATTTCCTATTATACTTAAAAGCAATTGTTATGATTATTAGGTTGATTTACATTTTATTATGAGGATAATCATATTGTTTAGTTTTTTTTTCATCTACCACAAAGATTTTAATCTGTTGTGATGTTTTTAATATTTGTATTATTATTATTTTCATTTCTTATTATACTTTAAAGGCATTTGTTTTTAATATTAAGTTGATTTACATTTTATAATGAAGATGATCACATTGTTTAATTCTTTGATATTATACTACAAGATTTTATCTTATATTATATTCGTTCTTAATTTATATTTGACATTTTAAATTATTTTATATTTTACTTTTATATACTCATTTAGGACTTCCACAAGAGCTTGACACACTTCAGGTACTATGCATGATATAAGTTACTTGGAAATCAAAAATGTGTACTGCAAACTTGTGAATGAGTCACCTGTAGCCATAAAACGCAATGTTAGCCTTTTTTCAATTTATACAGCTTTTCTCAATTGAGTATCACGTTTCATTATTTTTGGACCAATTTTACCCAATAAAAACTCAAAATCTTCAGAGTCCATTCGTACAAAATTTTTTAAATGTCCAGTGGTCTCATCAAACCTTAAATGAGTCATTAAACTAGGCTGATCCTCGCGTTGCCGAAATAAATGTGTAGTCCACCATCTTCTATTTTTTATACTTGATTTTTGTATTTTTAAAAGAGAGCAGATAATAAAAACGCCGCACTTTTAATTTTTAGTTCATGTTCGACTTTACTGTAATTGTTATTTATCAATGACATGATTTTAAAAAAATTGTGTAAACACACTGACAATAATAAACCAAATAATCACCAATAGGTATTTAAACACAATATACAAAATTCAACATACAGCATAGAAGCTCACCGAACAACTGATGAACTGAATATCCAGAGCGCAGATTTATCGCATACACGTTGTTGTTCGTGCTTACTGTACTCACTGAGCACAGACGACACACAGCGTGAGCACAAATGCTCGGCCTATGCGTGCTCTAGTGTGGACCCAGCCTCAGGAAATAATAAGGGTAACACGAATAATATATCTGGGTGTTATTGACTCCAATTTGAGATGGAATATTCATATCAATAAAACTGTATTGCGTTTGAGATCGGTAATTTTTAAATTTTATAAATTGAACAAAATTCTACTTATGGAAGTCTTGCGTACTGAATAAGCGCATATGTATATGTATATGTATATGAAGCGCTGTTTATGTCTATTATGGAATATGGTTTATTAATCTGGGGAGGATGCTCGCAAAATGCAATAAGACTTCTAATAGTGAAACAAAACTCAGCGGTAAGAAAATGTTTTAAAAATAAAATCAAAATCAGAGCATATGATGTAAAAATAAAGTACACTTATAAACAACTTAGTCAGAAATTTATTGATTATTTAGGACCGGAAATATATAATTTAATTCCACTAAGTATTACGTTAAAAAAATTGTTAAAATATTATGGTTATTAAGTTAAATTGTATAAGGAAAATCTTTATTATGTAACTGTAACAGATAGTTATTAATAAAACTTAGTTTTAATGATATGTGTCAACATGTAATATTTTATTTTATTTGTTTTATTCTCTTATGTACCGTAACTCAATAGCCCACCACAAGGTTTGCTTTCTGGGTTAAATTAATCAAGCTGTACATTTTTTATTAAACTGTGATAATATGTAATGTATAATTTGTGAGGCATAATAAAAAAAAAATTGTATGATTCTGAATTTGGAGAATCTGATAAGAGGTATTAGCTAAGTATCACAACATAAGGTTGTTCCTGAGGGTGGAAATCAACCTTATAATAGTTTTCCATCAACTAGTCATGATAGAGATGTCAATGTTACAAATAAGAAAAATTAGGTTGTAAATACTAAGGAAGAAACATTAGAAGGTAGAAAACTATCCCTTACTGAGAAGAGGAAACTGGCCTTTTTCGCTATGAACAAAAAATCCGATACCTCCAAATCTATAAAACACATAATTAACCAAGCTACTTTTACCACCAAGCCCAAAGCAAAGACCGCATTTCAGAAGTCACTAAGAGAACTAGCAGAGAGGAAATCAAAATCATCTGGTTCCTAAATTCCTAAGTAAATAGATATTTGGTACTCGTATTTAACTAAAAACTCGCCAAGTGCCAACAACATGGTCCTTCGAGCCGGATTCTAATAGTGCTATTGCTAATAGCGGTTTATTATACTTATCGCAGTAGATAACAATACATGTACACTTGCCAACGGTGCTGCATGGTACTTAATGGTTCATGTGTATTGTTATTTTGCTCGTGAAGTAAGTTATTGTAAAATTTTCCGCATTTTATACATCCTTTAAATTTATATTTATTATCTATGTGTCGAGACACTGACACATACTTATAAAGTAAAAGAATTCCTTGATTTTTTTTTACAAATTATATTATTATTTGTATTTGTAAATTCTTCTAATGAAATCGTGAGCAATGACATTTTATATTATTAAAAAGAACCAATAAAAACTATTTCTTTCTATTCTTTTTACTTTTATCAGGGCAAGCACTGTTTACCTCGCTTACCCTGATTGCACACCACTGTTCAACATATATTTGGTGATGTTCTATATGTTGCATTATTGTAATTTTTACATAAATTACATTAACATTGTTTGGGTTTTAAAAAGTTGTTTATCTTTCACTAAAATATTATTTTAAATCATAGTTGACCAACCCCTATCATTTTAGGCAAAAATAATGATGTTTACTTTCTTTTGTACTAAACATGTTTAGCAATTTATTATTTTAAGAGCCGATAAAATTTGAAATTGTTTAATTTTTCAAAAGGTAAAGGAAGGTATGTTCGTGATATAGATAAATTCGTGATATTTCTTTCAGCATTTATAACACACATACCTAATAGCCGAAAACCATCTAAATACCGTTAAATGGTATCCTAGGTACTACCTACTTCCAAGGGATCTGGCCTCCCTTTAGGGCGATCACGCCCAAAATCGGTAAAAGTGGCAAGGGGTATCCATTGACCATTTCCACTGAGTTTGGGCTTTCCCCCTTTTTGGAGAGATAGACTCCAAATTTTTCAGGGTTTTAGGTTAGGTCATCCAGAGAATCCGTGGAGCATACGAAGCAGATCAGTTCTTCAAGGACCCGTTTGCAGTCCGAAGTCCAGTCGAAGGGATCGCTGATACCTTCTGATTTGGCATCCCGTAGACTCGACTGCAGTTGGCTAGGGAAAGTGGTAGCAGTAAGGCGGGCCTGTGCCGTAGACTACCCGCCTGTCATGGACCCACTGACGGGCCCAGACCCTGTCAGTACCCAAGAAGCTTCATCACCGAGCGAGAGCAACAAATTAGTTTTGGATGTAGTGAAGAATGTGGACTCGGAAGAAGACTGGTCTTCTCTGGGAGCTTAAGGGCGAGCTCGAAGCATTTAAGGGACTTGTAATGTTGGTTCAGGTTAAAGGTGTCAAATATGGCCTGTTTTTTCCTATCTACCGTCATGTCCTGCAGAGCCGACTTTAAGCATATCAGGAGCCAGATGGGCAGTGGTAAGGCGCAATAGATTATGGTCGATGCGAATAATTTAGCGGCAGTTATCAAGGAAGATGTTTCTTCGCTTATCGACGCTTCCAATCTTTTCATCCTAGCATCTTTCAACAAGGCCGGACTGGGCATCAGCGACAACAGAGGTGCTCTGGCGGTGGAGGACAGTGACAGGATCAAAGCCGAACTGATGGAGGTGAAAACCATGTTAGCATCCCAATATATTATACTTGAGGCTTTGGCGAAGGCTGCGATGCAAGCGAACGACGAGGGATCGGATGAGGCGCTGACGGGTTGGAGCGAGGTGGTGAGATGAAAAGGAAAGAAAAGGACTGCTCCCATCACTACTGGACCCGTCTTGGGGATGAAGGTGGACAGCGTAGGGCACCGCGGAACAACCATGCGATATCAAGACCGACTGTGCCAAGAGCTTGCTTTATCTAAGATAAGAGCTTGAACTAACCGGGATATAATTGTTGATCGAATAGTAAGCATGATGCAGGCGAAATTCGGTAGTCTACTGATCCAGTTCCGCGGCAGTTCGGCCGGGATCGAAGCTGTGCGAGTGGAGATCTCACGGTCGGCGGGCTCTGAGGTTGCAGTGACATCTTTCCAGCCTAAAGCAAGCTGTAAGATTAGAGACTTGGACAAATGGATGACCAGAGAAAAGATTGCAGATGCAGCTGTGTCCGTCGTGGGGACGGTAGGTGAACTTCTAAAAGTAGTCAGCGTCAGGAGGTATTATGGCGACATCCAGACGGCTCTTGTCACGGGTGCACCGGAGTGTATACGCAAGCTGTTGGATGTCGGGAGAATCATGATCGGCATGATAAACTGCAGAGTCCACCCAGCAGTAGCCCGGTTAGTCTGTTTTAGATGTCTGTCTCTAGGCCACATGGCTAACGCGTGAACAGGTCCAGATCGGTCGGACTGTTGTAGGCGTTGCGGTGAATAAGGTCACAAAGCGGCTGCCGGCGTTGCATCGGTGGAGAAGGTGAAGAGGTTCACGGACAAGATTGGCAACGCGGGTACCAGCATTATGCAGTTGCGTGCTCACGCTCCCTCAGAGCTGGACAACGATCTTACAAGACAACCCCTGACTCCAGCGGCAACAGGTGTGGGTGGACAAACCGCAGTAGGGAGCCAACCGACTCAAAATGACTAAAATTCTCCAAATCAATGTGGGCGTCCGTCGACAGGACCTCGCACTCACCACCGCCTCGGGATGGGGAACGGATATTCTTGTCATGAGCGAACCTAATCAACATCCCTCGGAAGCCGATGGTTGGTACTCCGACGAATTGAGAGTATCAAACGTAGCAGTTCTGGGGAGGGTACCTCTCAATCGTGTAGGCCCGATCGATGGGTCGAGCTACCGGAGTTCCAACATACACCGAATAAGGTGTCTTTATTGATCAGTGACGTGGCAGGAAGGTTTGCGTCAAAAAGTATGGACGCTCATCACCATAATGTTAGTACAATTAGCTGCAGAAGCCTGCAACACCACTGTATCGCTGCTCGGGCAGGGAGACTATCAGGTGGCGTTATTGAGGTTACCTCCTACCCACACTCTCACTCAAAGAGTAATAACTGAGGAGAGATATGTTAAAATTTTGTTTCCGTCTTGACAGGATTGGCAGAGGTGACATGGCAGGTCAGGTTAGAGGGGATATGGTAAGCCAAGCACTTGTTCGAGTATTCGCGGAAATACCATTTCAAAAGTGTTATGGACACATTTCTAGAGAAAGATATATACCGTATTACGGGTCAGCTACTAAAATCAGTTTTCGGGAAACTCCCATGCAAGTTCTAGAGGCAGAGAACATAGTGAGTTTACTAAAACAGCTGATGGAATTAAGGAGCTGTGTGAAGGGGGATAAAGGGTTGTTGCAACTTATTTATGTGCTAATCGGAGAGAAAATATCATTGTCAAATGAACACCTTAACAAATACACGCGACACGTTAACTCCGACGCCATCTCCAATAAACTGCTCTGAATTCATTGAATAGAAGAGGAATGACAAACCAGAACCTCAACTTTTCCAGCCATGTCAGAATAATACAGCCTTGCATTACGCTAAGAGTGGAACGAATTACAGTGTTTCCAGTCAGCATTCCTGTATGCTCTCAGTAGTCTAGCTCAGCTGATGGATGGTGGAATGGACATCTTTGGTAAATGGGGCCTGGTTTTCCATCAGCCTTGTTGCGCAAAGGTTATTCCTCCTGAGACCTGCTCTCTTTCAGGAACAGAGTATCACGGAGTGGAACTACAAGACAAGGTTGCCACGTTGACACCCAAGTATGAGGTGGCCAGAGCAGAGTAATATCGTGTTGAATGGGGTAACCTCGTATTTTGTCATTATAGCAAGAAAGTTCGTGTTGTGGATAGAGAACATTGCACTGAGTGAGCACATGTCCTCACTATAAAATCGGGCTAATAATGATAGTTTAAAGGCTCCGTTTGTGAATGTCAAAGTTCGTGCATCTGAACTGTAGACAATTCTTCAATTCATTCGTGTATTACAATTATCTTCACAGACGTGACACACTGTCTTGTCCGTACTTGATTTGGGAACCTATATTTGCCGGGAGTGACAAGAAGACACTATACGATGTGTTGACAGACAGCTTGATCACTTGTAGTCTACTTCGGTCTTGGACGACTATGGCAGGGAAGACATTGAACCTTACTAATCAAAGAGAGGATCTTCGAGTTTTGCTGATGCACACCCAGTCAAGCATATGCAACCAAGGGTTGGAGGATGTCATCATCAATCACTCCATCCTGACCCAAGATGGACACTGGACCTACTTACGTGAGGGCTTCCTACCTGTTGCATCAGACTCATAGTGAAGCGTAGTTTACCCCCGAGATGCGTGCTACACTAAAATTTAGAGTGACGTACGAAGTACCAACAGATAACACTTACTAGCTAGGTTCTCTTCATCGGAAGAGGAGGCAATAGTTTCAGTGAAGGTTTGCTATCCACCATAACATCACCGTTCACAACTTCACAACATTAGAACTGTTATGAGGTTCCCCTCCCTTGCATGCTTGCCAGTCACGACGTTATCTAACTATTCTCAATTTTATTGCAGACTATCAGGTTGCCTCGGATATCGCACATTGTACACAAGTCTCTTTCTGGCTCTGAAAGGGGAGATGAGCACACATTTAAGAGCGAACATCACAGGGGATAAGTTGTACTTGTACACGCAAAATGACAATCAAGGAGAAACGTACACATATTTGTAGCACTTAATAGCAGATTTATGGAACATACAGGTTCGCAGCTATCCACATTGGGAGATGTATGATGACGATGCTAAAATTGAATTGAATGGGTCCGTCTTGTGTTACAAAATTAACAATTGCAAAATAAGCTACGACCAGCTTTAGTTCCAGGAAAACATAACAGAAAGGGACAATTACAAGGAGGACCCCACAAGTACATTGTTCTTGTCCCATTTAACTGTTTCTGCCCTTGACCACTCAAGTGCATGGCAAGTAGCCAGGGAGGGTTGCCTATTCCTAATACTTTGAATAGGGGCAACTCCCACTCATATGAGGCTTGTTAGCTGCTATAGAACCCTGGTATGCCCAGAAAGAACCAGTGTATGGCTGTTGGTCCGCAAGATCTTTACGTCTTGAACATCCGATTGAAGCCAAGTGTCCGGCTGCTCCATGGATGAGGGATTTTGCAGCGCAAAGGCAGCAATCACCTACTCTGCCACTCTCCTGCAGAACACAATAGTATTCATGTTATTATTCAGGCGTGGACATCATCCAAGGTGTGTCGATGTGTGTTAAGCAGAGGAAACTTGGTGGATGCCATCCAGTGTGATTATGCTGGTTTGCACGGAAGATTAAGAGATACGCAACTGGCGGGTGATGGTGAGCACGCTCTGCAGAGAAGCATAATATCCATGTGGAAGTGCATGGTGACATTATCTTAGATAATGGTCTGCGGATCTCAAGATTCAAGGTATGTGGTGGAGACCACATACAGAGTCATAACTCACCTGGTGCGAAAGGGTAACAGATTGATACTTTGCCATTGCAAATGGAGAGGACACTCATAACTCTACACATTCTACGAAGATATTCCTCGTTTGGATAATGATGCATCCATGCTGTATGGAGTGTGAACGGAAGAACAGAAACAGATGAGGACTATGGATCACAAGATGCACACTTCTCCTTCGTGAATGTAGAACCGTAAAGTTGTAAACATGTAGATTAAGAAAAATCCCCCTCTTCTTTGTTTGTTATGTAATTAGTCTTTATGTTTGTTCTTTGTAAATGTAAATAATACTAATTAACTGTGAATTTAATACTCTAAAAAACCTTTAAAATACATTTAAAATATCAAAAATATGCACTTAAAATGCCAAAAAATTATAGTATAAAATTCATATTTATTATTTATATTTATATTAATATTATATATTAGTACAAAAAAGTGTTTATCTAATAAAAAAAAAATAATAAAAATGTTGATTGAATTTGAATTTACATTTGCATTAAGTTAATGCTATTCAAATATAAATTTGACATAATATACAGCGTGTGTAAAATAAAAATAAATATTTTTAAACAAGTCAATTCATGGAATTTGATTAAAAATACTAGAAAATGAACTAAAAATGCAAAAAAATATCCAAAAAAATTAAAAACGTCAAAAAATGCAAAAATATGCAAAATGAAAGTTTCATAGATGGATTCGTAGTTACATAATTCAAATTATGTAACTATGGAAGTTCGAGTACTTATATGGAATTTTATATACTGTGATTTAGTTTAACAATAAGAAGTAAAAGTTACACAATGCCTCTACAATTTATATTAAGTCAAAAAAATAAAAACTTACTAATAAGTAATGGGTATCTTTTCACTTTACAAAATAGGTGTAAATAAATTTATCTGGCGTTATACTGAATATAAGAAATACAAATGCACCTCATGTTATACAATAAGTCAAGATGAGACAGGTAAATATTATATTTAAACAGGCATTTTTTTTTTATGTTTGTTTTAGCGTTTTATATATGGTTAAGTTTTCAATGTATTTTGAAATTAATTAACCTATTTATAGACAAATAAAATTTTCGATTTTTCTAAGTATTTTTTTTGAAATATTGTTAAAAAAAATTGGCTGTTCAATAACTGTTGAAAATTTAATTATAAGTTAAAAACTATTAAAACTATAAGTTACAATTATAGTAACTAAAATAATTTGAAAACGTAACACTCAAATTTTTTTTATAAAATCCCATCCGGTTCTTTTTTCATTTTGTGCATACCTACTTATATTTAATTTTTTTTATGTATTTTATATAAGGGGAAATAATAAAAGAAGCGGTTCATTATTCACATGCACCAGATATTTGAAAATTTCCGTTAAAGAATTCATGACAAATATAAGGGCAAAATCAAAAAAGACTGAATTATCCACCAGAAATTTAATAAGTAAAGCCGTAAAAACTCTTCCAATTCTCTTATTCAATTCATTCATACCGCTGGCTTTCTTATTTAAAATTCATTATGTTGTTCATTACTGATTGTTAATTTTTCTTTCTTTTTTTTTTTTTTTTAGTTTGTTTCAAATACTTCTTTATTTATATTTTATTGTAATTGCTTTGCTGTATTTATTTAAATAAAAGGCAAATTAAATTAAAAAAAAAAAACTCTCCCTACATCTGTAAGTGGTGAATTGCCTAATATTTATTCAATTTCAAAAACAATTCGTAGGACAAGGAACATCGAACATAAACCTCCATCTAATCCATTAAATATTAATGATTTATTTATTTCTGACGAGTATACAAAAACATCAAAAAGTGAAAAGTTATTATTTTATGATAATAAAATGCAAAAACGTATACTAATTTTTTCAACATGCTTAAGCAATGTTCAAAT
The DNA here is from genome assembly GCA_025469195.1 of Chaitophorus viminalis. Taxonomy (NCBI): domain Eukaryota; kingdom Metazoa; phylum Arthropoda; class Insecta; order Hemiptera; family Aphididae; genus Chaitophorus; species Chaitophorus viminalis. Next base: position 4,700 of record JAIPRK010001295.1, on the reverse strand, counting down.
TGAATGGGAGATGGCACATTCAGTTCAGTACCAACATTATTCTCTCAACTGTATGCTATACATGGCGTAAAAAATAAAAGAAATTTTCCATTTGTTTATATTTTAATGGTTGATCGTTTAAAAGATTCATGTGTTGAAGTTCTTAAAGTATTGAAATCATTAGTTTCGGATTTAATGCTCGAACGAATAATGATTGATTTTGAAATGACTTTAATGCCTTTAATGTCCACCAATAGTGGACATTAAAGGCTGTTTTTTTCATTTCTAACAATATTTGTGGCGTAAAATTCAAAGTAGCGGTTTACAAAAATTGTATGGTGATGACGTCGAATTCACTCTTCAAGTACGATCATTTGCTTCAGCATTTATTCCAACATCAAATGTTATTTAGACAAATTTTAAGAATTCACTGATTCGCTTTATTTTTTGGAGAATAAAGAGATTTTATCTCCATTAATTAACTACTTTGAAGATACTTGGATTGGCCGACCAAATGGGAATAATCGAAGACGCTTGCCACAATTTGATATGTGTATTTGGAACTGCTAGGATTCGTCTCTCGAAAATCAAACACGAACAAATAAAGCAGTAGAGGGTTGGCATCATGCTTTCAATGGTTCACTTTGGGCTAACCATGACTATATGGAAATTTATCACATTTTTAAAAAAAGACCAAGCATTGCAAGAGGTATAGTGTATCATAATATTAATGTATTTAAATAATAATATACAATTGATTCATTAAATATAATTATTTATTTATTTATTTTTAGGTAAAAATGGAACAACATATGTCAAGTCAAAGTGACCCAAAAAGGAGAAAAAAATATGTTGCCCACGATTAACGGATTCTAAAATATGATAGCGAGAACGCCATCAAATATTTAAGAGCAATTGCTCATAAATTAAAATTTTAAATTTAAATTTTTTTTATAATAAATAAACTATAAAGTTATTTTTTTAAATGTATACCATTTCAATATTATAATCAGATTTATACTCATTCATTCTTATATCATGGGAAATATTTTTTCCAGAGATATTTTTACAGGAGATATTATTTCAGATAAATTTTGTCCTGGAATCTATTTATATGAAGCTCTGGTATATGAGAATAAAAAATAAAATTTTTACAGTTACAAATATGGTTAGTGAAAGACATAACAACATAGCAATTTCAATTTAGCTGTTACAGTGGATCAATTTAAGGTAAAAAAACTAAGAGAAACAGTTTGTGATAATTTATTAGCTCTCATTTCAGTTATGGTTTAAAGTTTTATCCAATATGCATTATTACAGGACTATACTAGAGCATGTTCTGATTTGCTTACCAATGACTTCTGATTCACATTGGGTTCCAAGATGCTTCATTAGAATTGATGTACTTAGCACGTTTCATTAAAATATGTAGTATGTGGACACCTACACCTCTAAAGACAATTCCACGGAGGATTAGAGAAATTAGACATTGACAGAAGTTTACTCACTACTATTTTTAATGTTTGTATTTTTTACTAATGAAAGGATAAGTTAAATATACTCAATAGACTTGAAACTGAATGTGATGTTAGCAAAAGAAAATTGATCGAAGCTACTTCTAGTGGATTTATAGAATTTCAGCAAGAATTTGATGATATCATAGAAAAAGTTGGAATCAGAAGACGAAGCGAGAAATTCATTAGAAGAAATTTTCGACGCACAAAATAAAGGACTGTATAATTTTGAAAACCCTTTTCAAGTATGAGCAGAAATTATATATAATTCAACTCAAAATTTAATTCATGAAGGATGGAATAAATTCATTATTTATTTCATCATTAGTTCCAATGTTAATAAAAATAATGAAACTGTTACCCTGGTCATGTATAATGGTGCCAATATGTGGTTATGGTCATAGGCGTAAATAGTGTTTGAAATCTGGGGGACGCTGAAGTGTAGATCAGATCAAGATACTGAATACTCTTATGATACTTTTAAAAAAATTTACATTGCTGCAAAAAATAAACATAAACATATAGGCATTGATTTTAGAATATACAGATAAGCGGTGATATAGGAAGATTCGGCAACGACAATTATATTGATGAAAGGTGTCGAGAGAAGTCGTTGTTTACCATATACATTTAATTATTTTTCCCATTGAATATTTTATATTTATATATTATTGTGATTGTGGCAGCCGACAGCCGCGGCGGCGCAACAACTTATCAGTTATCTCCAACCGGTTATTAATTGATTTCCTTTGGTTTGGAACATCGGAACACAGAAACACACTACATTTTACATAAAGTTCATACGCGCCAAACCGGTGAGGGAATCGCGCCATCGTCAGAGTGGTGCGTATGAATTTGACCAATGTAAATTAAAACGCGCGCGTACGATACGTCGCGTATGATACGCGTCCATGTGAAACGGGTCTCACGGCTCCACAGTCTACAGCACGGCTACTATCTACAGCCATGGTCTTCAGTCATATATCATTATTTACACAATCCATTGATTTTAGAATAAATTCTAAAATCAATGTAATACTCATTATGTTTAATAAATTTCTACTTTTAAAAGGAAGGTTAATCAATTAAAGACAAGACACAGCTTATTCATAATAATTAATAATTCTTTATTATTTTTAATTATTGTCAAATGTCAGCTATGTGAATAATAACTTCATAATATTAGGTTACTGTACTACAGATTACATCATGATTACAATTATTAACAAAATTAACAAATAATTTAATAAAATTGAAATAACTCACTTTCAATTTACTACGTTTTGTAAAAAAAAAACTAACATAGATTTTAATAAAATGGGCAAAACTTCACGGCCAATCCATATCGCGATGACAGACACAAAAATAAACAAATAAAAAAAAACCGGGCAAGGATTCGTTCTGCTGTACAGTAGGGGGTGGAGTACACCTCGTTCATAGGATAGGTCATTATAATGGATTTGTAAAATCGAAAAATGATTCTTATAGTTTAGAATAGGTATAATATATTATATATAATATGTTATGTTACATTAAAATTGTAATATTATTTCAATATTTGCTGTTCAAACGCTTTTAAAAAATAATCGTGCTTATGAATTTCAATAATTTTGAAACAACTCCTGTGGAGTCTTTTATTAAATTTTCAAGTATTAATTTTTTTTTAACATTGCAACTATAAAAAAAAAAAATTAAAAATCAAATACTTCAAATGCCTATAAGTTGCTTAAAAATCATTAAAATAAATTACTCGAAAAAAAATTACTTTAAGAAAATGCCAATCTAAATAACTGGTAGAAATTTCAAGTTTCTACGACTTATACTTTTTGAATAATAACAAATATTTAAAATAGTTTGAGGATAAATCGTTATTTTATGCAATTTCGTATAAATTTCAATTTCAGACGGTTATAAAATATTTTTCCTGAAAGTCCGGTTAGGTTAATTATTAAAAATTACAAAATATAGAATATTGCACATATTAAATTATACTTATTGATACTAATGTTAATTTTTATGTTAAAAGATTTGAAATATGATTAAGAATTTTTAATTTAGCTAATTTGGATTGATGTGATGTAGTAGAAAAAGTTTTTGATTTCCTATAAATCTTACAAATTAATAACTTTTCTAAAATAAAAATATAATGGTCTGCACACTTATTGATATTTTCATTGATCCAGTTTTGTATCAATTTGTCCTTTTTTAATATACTCAATACATTTGACTTTAATTTTTTCTTATGCTGGATTTTTTCAAAAGAACGTTCGAATAACTCTAATGTGCAATCCACAACACAATTTAACTTCTTAGATGGCGACATAAGCCCTGTATCTTTTGGAATATCTGAATAATTTTTATGTATTAGAAGAATTTGATTTTTGTCAAATAAATTTTTTTCGATTATTAGGCTGTCTTTACAATCACTGCAATTAAATTTTTTTATACATATATGAGCCAAATATCCAGAAAAATATGTTACAGAACAATCTTCTAAAGTAATTGATTCATTGATTTCTGTGTTTGTGTATTGTATATTTGTCGTTCTCGTTGATAATGAAAATGTAGAAGAGGATGATGAACTATTAGACATTTCTGATTGTTCATCGATTGTCGTATCGGTTACAATATTATAATCTTCAACGGTTACAGAATCATCTATGTCTTGATTAATCTCACAGTTAGTCCCTTTCGAAGTAATTAAAGAAAAAATGCATGTACTTCTAAATGAAGTTCTGATTGTCCTCGCCGTAGGATTTTTATTATACTCGCCTTTTTGTCGAAAAATTGAAAAAAGATTTTCCAGTGCATCCTGATTTAGTCTGTTCGTTAATAGGAACTGTATATTATTATTTTTGAATTCATCTTCAAAAAAACTCAAAACTCCTTTTATGGTTTGTGTATATCCACTAAAACAGGGTGGACGAGTTACTTTTCCTTTAACATTAATTTTCTGGAGATCGTTAAAATAATTTGCTGCATTAAAAAGAAATGGTTTAACTTGGCCGGAATCGGTTAATGCACAATTGTATGGGTTGTTACTAAATATATTTCTACTATTTAGACAATCAAATAGATTATTCATGAAATCTATAAAGTCTGCTGTATCAGACGCAGTTTTATTCTTCAATTCGCCGGTAGATAAACAAGTTCGTATAGTTGATGCCATCGAATGGCTAAAAATTTGTGTAGCCAATTTAACGCTCA